>SKCR01042359.1:0-82777 GCA_019454045.1 Zanthoxylum bungeanum
GTGCGGCAAAGGGAAATCATCTTTGGACAAGCTTTATTGAGATCTCTTGTAGTCTACACACATTCTGACCTTCCCATCTTTCTTCGGTACCGGTACTATGTTAGCAACCATTCAGGATATTTTACCACTTCCAGGAACCCCACATCTATCTGTTTCTTAACTTCCTCTCTGACTTTCTCAGCCCATTCCGGTCTCATCCGTCGAAGTTTCTGCTTTACTGGCCTCATATTCGGATAAGTTGGTATTGTGTGCTGAGTAATGTTTCTGTCTACCCCGGGCATGTCTTCATAAGACCAAGCAAATACTTTGGCGTATCTGACCAACACTTCTTCTAGTTTCTCCCTCTCTTCGGAGGTTACTTCACTTGCAATCAAAATTTCTTTGGGGTTCTCAAGTGTGCCCAAGTTAAATGCAATAGTTCTGGCTGAACTGATGTCAAATATGCTTGATTCATGCAGAGTGAATGGAAATGACTCAGGAAAGTAAGCAAAAGAAATGTCTTTATTATTGGATAATGCGGAAGTACATTCAAATAAGTCAGGAAGGTAAATGTCTTCATCATCTATAGACACTTCTTCCTTTGCAACCAGGTCTTCCTCAGGCTTCTCATCTTCTTCCAGAGTCAGTCTCTCTAACTTCATCAGCTCTTCTTCCCAAATATCGGCTTCCACAGCTTTCCCGGTCAGTGGCTTCTCACCCAACAAATCCTGGAAGATCTCAAACCCAGGCACAACAATCCCATTAACCTCCACAGGTTCAGGCTCTCCTTGATACCCTGAAGCTTTCACAAAGCACTCCATCAGCCTCAGGCCCTTTTTCTTGACCTTTGGCTTTTCTTCGTCAGATTTGTATCCCAAACCTTTCCGAGTAGTCTGTCCTCTGAAATCCGGCAATTTGAACCTTTACCCGGCTCAAACTTCATTTTTTCTATAATCCTAGCCACTCTAGGATCCACCCACTCCTCAAAAGTTGCTGATACCTGGAACCTCGTGAAAGGTAGTATCTCCAAGGCAGCCACGACATTATCTAACTCAGCCGGGATGGTAACAATCTCTCCCTCATACGGGAATCTTATCATCTGATGCAAAGTGGAAGGCACGCCCCCAAGCTTGTGAAACCAAGGCCTTCCCAACAATAAAGCAAAAGTGGCTGGGATGTCCAGCACTGTTAATTCAACCTCATCTTCAATCGGCCCTACCTTGACCATAGCCACAAAGGTACCCTCACTTCCCGCTTACTGTCATCATAAGCTTTAATAGTCATACTGGAGGGGTCCAAGTCTGTTGCTTTCATACCCAATCTTGCCAGAATTTTCAACGGGCACACATTGATGGACGAACCGTCATCCACCATCACACATGAAGTTTTCTTGCTTCTCACTTCGGCCCTGATAAATAAAGGCCTATTATGATTCCTCCCCTCCGGCGGGAGACATCCTCAGAAAAGGATATCTGCAAAGCTTCCTTCTGAACCGACCCAACAAACATTGCGGGGTTGGCATCCTCCGGTTCCACAATCTTGCTCAAGGCCTCAACCATAGCTGTCTATGCTCCTGAGATGCACATAATAGTTCCCAGATACTGACTTGTGCTCTAGTCTTCCTCAATTGCCTCAGCACTATATCCCCTTCTGTATTTTCTGCAGTCTCAACCACTTCTCTACCATCTGTCAATGCTTCCTTACCCTTTTCTGCCATATCATTATAAAAACGACCGCTACGTGTCATTCCCCTTACTTCCTCCTCATCACGCTAGAGAGAAATCAAGCCAAAGTTCTTTCTGCTCAAACTCATCCTCACTAGTGCTATCCCAGATTCCCAGGCAAAAGGCTTGAGGTGAAAGGAGTAGGAGGTGGGGTCTTCTGGAAGGCCAGAATTGATCATATAGGCTGGTGGTGGTACGGCACGGTAGTTGGGCAAGGGGTTTCTGTGTGTATCGGGCTGTTCTGTTTCTGGGTTGGGTATTTTCTTGGAGTCTATTAGGTCTTGGATTTCATGGCGGAGTCGGGCGCAGTTGTCGGTGTCATGGCCTTTTTGTTGGTGGAAGTGGCAATAAAGGCTTAGGTTAATATGTGGTGGTAGGGGATTGGGTAATGGTTTGGTATCCAAGGGTTTAAAAGCCCATGCCTCTTCAACTTCTCTAGCACCTTAGACAGGGGCCTTCCCAAGTTGGAAAACTGCCTGTTCCGGATAGCAGCAACTTTAGCAGAAACGGGCTTTGTTCCCGATGTTCCCCCAATGGGCCTCCTGTTTAGACCATAGATTTTCTATTCTCGGCCTCTTCTTCCTCAATATCCATGACAGTTTCCCTCAACTGCCAAAGTCTGCAATCATGGAGGTCATCCTCCTCAACTTGCCGTAATAAATAGAGGGCTTGGTGCCCTTGATAATCATCTTGATCTGATCCTTCTCCGAAGGCCTGGTCTGCATTTTCAATAACTGACCCCTCCACCGGTCCACATACTCTTAAAACTCTCCTCCGCTTTCTGCTTAACATTATCCAGATCACGGAGTGACAGATCGATCTCCAAGTCCGTGACATATTGTAAAAGGCATCAGCCAACTCCCTCCAATCTTCCTTTACTTTCTATCCAAACTGTGGTACCATACCAGGAGCTCCTTCTAGCGACATTCAAAAATTTTCTGTAACCTGGCGTTGAGATAAGCCAACTGAACTAATGACTGATACAAACTTCGAGAGATGCACCCTCGGATCCCCATTCCCGTTGAACTTAGCCATATCCGGCATCTTGAACTGTACCGGCAACTGTTCCTCAAAAGTCAATGTGTCATAATCCAGCAAGTCCTCATTCTTACCCCTCATCTTGCGGGTAACTGACTCAACCTGATCCCGAAGTTTTAAGTTTCTGTAACTCTGCCTGAGACCCAGATACCCTGCCTGCTGCATATTCGCCATATCATCAAAAGTGGGGGATCATCCCCAATCTGTTCGGAGGTTCCTCTGGTCTTGCATCCCCAGAACTACCCCCAGCATGAGACCCGGCTATACCAGCCACAGCAGTAGTCAAAGCCTGCAACTGTTCAGTGACTTTGGCGAGACTGTTCTCTAACTGATCCATACGGGACACCTCAGTATCGGATTCACTCATACTTGTTCTTTTAGTGAGTCTGGTTCATTCTCTAACCCAAACGGTATCTATGGTGTCTTTTAAGACATAGAGGATGTTAACAGGGCATATGTATGCATGATATGCAGGAAAAATGTATAACATATATTGAATCAAATAAGTCTCAAACAATCGGCCTATTATCATTTTGGAAGCCTTTGGGACAACTGTCATAAGGGTGAACCCGTCCCAGTTTAAATGGCCCAATGATTTCATGTCTTATGGAAAAGAGCCCAACTAAATCCAAATGATAATATCCGAAAACAAGCACAAGGTGGCCCATCAATCAATTAGAAGCTTTTGGCCCAATAGTCATGAAATACGTTCTTGTCCAGTTTAAATGGCCCAACAAGTCCCTATCCAGACAAATGGTCCAAATGGATCCAAGCGGTGATGTTCCCAAAACATAGGCATAGAAGGGAGATAATGCCAAACATAACATATTAGTTTTTACATAATGGCCCATCAACATTCAGAAGCCTTGGGCCTGGTAGTCATACATACGAACTTGCTCCAGTTTAAATTGCCCAGCAAGCCCGCATTTCTGAACAATAGTCCAACTGCATCCAAATGAGGATGGTCCACAAGCACAACTCAAGGAAATAATTGTTACTTTAACCATACAAACCAGTTATGGGTGGATTTGCAAGAGTATGTGTTGGTTTTCTATAAGGTCCCAAGATCAAACAAGACATGAAATTATGTGTGAACACATCAACGGAGGTAGCGGAATACTCACATTGATCGGTTATGTCGATTTGGAGACGAATGATGCCCAAAAAACGCACTGCCTTTGAGCTCCACTGCATGCAGTCCACTGCCTCCAAAAACAGAAATTTGAGATGAGAAACGGAGCTCCTAGCTTCGTCGGATGGATCCCGTCTCATGGTCGAACCTCCCTACCACCTTCGCAAGACTTGTAGTGTGCTAGCACTTGATTTCTCACCATGAGAATCACTCTTTGCTTCCCTTTAACTCACGCCCAAAACCAGTTCCAAACCAGTCCATTTTCGTGAGAGGAAGAGAGGAAATGAGAGAGAAGATGTGTAATGTAATACATTAATTTTTGTTACCAAAAATCAATTTATATTTATGCCATAATTTCATTAAACAAATAATAAACTTATGACACAAATCATGCAAAGGCTTAGAGTGTCAAACACTTCATTTCCATGCATTACCATTGAGTGCAATGCACACAATCTCCATGCAAAGCATTAGAGTGTCAAATAAGCATAACATGACATGTGTCAAAGTTAATGCATAACATGACATGTGTCATGTGGGCCCCACACGTTTCCAAATGAAAGTGGGCCCACGTGCACTCACGCGTTCGGGTTCGATATTTCCGAAATACCGAGCTTACGTCGCGACGTTAATTCAATCGAATTTAAATAAATAATCGCCCCCGGCGAAATCATTATTTACGTCGCTAACGAATTAATTCTTAATTAACTCGTTTGCCCGAATTAAAATCTGATTTTAATTCCGCGTCGAAATCTAATTTCGTCTAATATATCGAATATATTAATACATCGATTAATTCCGAATTAATCATTCTCTCTCTTTAGACGACATTTTATCCCGGATAAAATATCTCCGTTATTAATCCTAGATTAATTTTCTCTCTCTTCTATTATAATCCCAGATTATTCAAGAGTGCAAGTTGTGCGTCATCGGTGGATTATCGGGAAGCGACCCATGAGATCCCCGGATAATTGGCAGTAGTAAATACGGTCGTCGGAGTGCCCGAATCACGTACGTACCAAGTACTACGTTCTACCGATTTACGAGACAAGGTCGACTCCTAGCAAAGCACCAAGTCTACCCAAGTTCTCCGGACATATTCATCAAAGAATATCTAGATCTGTATCAAGCGTAGTATACAATTGTATTGTGCGTATCGGCCCAGTATCGATAATCACGTGCTAGGGCTGGGGCTGGATAAGTGTCTGCCCCGTCCGAAACACATATCGGATGTCTGGTAACTAGTCTCTATAATCGGATATTCATGACCTGGCCATAATATCACGATTGGATGCGCATCACTTTAAGAGTACTAATACCGTATCCTGCGTGACATCATCTCCATTATGACTGGAGTGACACTTCCGTCTTGACATTACATCCAATACACTACGATTCTCTGATAAACCCAGAAGAGGTGAACACAAGAACCAGTTAAGATCCCCCACCACCAAAACTAAAGTTTACCGATTGTCGTAAGTATTAGCGATGTAAGTCTCAGGTTAAGACTATACACACCTACCTTGATTTCGGCCTCCCATAGACACCTAGTCATAATACCAATGGGATTCCGAAGGGTCTATCCAGAGCGAAGCTGTTTCCCGTACCATCGGTGAAACACGACCTCCTATCGCACTTGCACAAGTATCCAATAATATATATATGAGAACTATGCCGTTGTGCCCTCACAACGCGCACAAGTGCAATACTAGTCTATTCCGCATTATCGATGTCCAGTCTCGATAATACTACGACTAGGGATATTTAATGATTAAACCTTGGGGACTGATACTGTCTCATATCATTCTCAGTCCAGGAACTAATCATAGGGACCTCTCTTCATTTATATATCTATGGTGATCTAATCACAAACGATGAGAGTGCAATTTCCTTATTACATAGTTAATTTGCTACAACAACACAATGATCTGTGCAAATAGTGACGCTATGGGTCATATTATCCAACAATCTCCCACTTGGCACGTAGCGAGTCACTCAAGTGTCCTACACTCGAACTATGTACAATTCGCTCAAATTGCTGAGGAAAGGTTTTCGTCAGCGGATTTGCTTAATTATCGTCTGACGCGATATACACGATCATCACATCGCCACGATGTATGATCCGAACGAATCAGATGATACAGAAGTATATATCTGGATCGTCGATGAGACCTTTAATTCCTTAGCCTATGCTGACGTTAGCTCAGCTGCTAACAGAACTTTATCTAATCTTATTAGATTTATTTTCGACCCAGATGGTCTTCTATTGCTGCCTCAGCTGCAGCAATGATCCGCATTTGTTGTTTATTCGGCAACAGTTATCTTGCTAGGAAGATTTCCAGCTCACTGTCCCGGTGTTCAAACTTTATAGTACCGCAGTATTTACCGGTTTGGAAACTTGCAGCAGTGATCCCAGTCACTTCAAGTTCTCCATCTCCATAGTTTAAGACAACATCTTTAGTTCTCTCAGATACTAACAGATGTTCTTTAATCTTCAATCCAGTGACTGTCACTCAGATTGACCCGATTGTGACTCCATATGCTCGAAGCGTATGAGACACCAATACAAGTACATTTTAAATGTACAATTTCCCAGAGAGTGTTAACAACTCCAAATCTATCCCAGTAGATCTTTATTCCCTGAATAAAGGTTGTTACTCCCCAGAATTCTACGGAGAATTTCTATTGAAAGAATATCTATGAAAGCCAAGCTTTCACTGATTGCTTTATGGGAATTACACTGTCAGTGCGCTCTCCCACTAACCTCCTTATATACACAAGAATTATTTCGTTTTGAGTCAAATCATAAACCATTATGATTATTTCAAAACGACAGTTCCAAGAACCTTATGCTTGCATCAATCCAAACATGGATCGAATAACCGGTAAACCTTGTTTGTCGGTTATACAAAATCGTCAGGATGTTGAAAGCATCCTCCAAAAGGTTTCCTTTTCAGGAAAGCGATTTTGATCTGCAACTGACACATTTCATAAATGAAATATACAGTTATCAACAAGCATCTTCAAAATGGACTTTATCATGGCAACAGGTAAAAGGTTGAACCGTTATTAACACAATGTTGATAACGATACCTTTCCGTCAAAACCTAGGTTTGCACGTTGGTATGTTGCCTTCCATGTATGTCTTCCTTGAAGACGTTTAATGTACCATAGGCACAACGCCTTGTGGTACAACAACTAGTATCCAAACATAGTTGTTATACATGGAATCCATTTCGGACTCATGGCACTTTGCCATAACAGGGAGTCGATACCTTGTATCACTTCCTCATAACGTAGTCGGATGGTACACACCATAAGATTGACATCTTTATGAGGTTAGATCAGAAACCCATACCCTAGGTTGTTTTCTGACTCTATCCGATCTACTAGTTTCTTGTGTATTTGAAGATTAATGGTATAGTTTCATCATAGATGAACTGTTTGTGTTCCATTACGGACTTCGTGCCTAGATCAGTATTACTCCGATTTTCATCGAGTATCACTATCCTCCCACTGACCACTGCATATCGGTATTCCTCTCAGGAAAACCGCATGGTGAGCAACAATTATATTGTTCTCATGTGGGATTTACAAGTACTATATTTAAGGTTTCCCTTAAGATAACCTATATTGGCACTTATCCAATTTGGGTCCTTAGTTTGGTATCATCCAAACGCTATGCCTCGCATACCCAAATTATCAGGAATGAGAAACCTCGTTTCTTCCCTGTTCATATCCTATATGATATCTGTCAAACAGATTTATATGGAACCTTATTCTAAATAAGTTTTGCACTGTTAATACATATCCTGTTGAAGGAAATAGTAGCTCAGAGCGACTCGTGATAAACCTTATTATGTCCAACAAAATTCGGTTTTTGGTTCGGACACACCGTTTAACTACGTGTCTCGGGAGGAGTCCTCAAATGAAAGAACACCGTACTCTTTCATTTTATATGAAACTTACTGCTTAAGTATTTTCATTATGGTTTACCGTGGCGGAATAATACTATAGCCGATCTGTTTGTCTACTTCGTGTCGAAACTCTAAAGTTTCCGATCTGTGTTCTTCAAAAGAAACACATAACCACAACGTGATGTCACATCCGTTAAGGTCACGAAATATTCATGTTCACATCTAGCCTAGCTAGATATGGGCCCATTTACTTCACCATGAATAGGGCTAACAGATCGGTGGCCCTTTTACTATTACCAAGTGAATAGTATTTTAGGTATTTTACCTAATAAACTAGATTCGCAGACCTTATTTGAATAGTCAAATCAGTCCTAGTACCCACTCTACAAAAGTGTGGATATACGAGTCTTGTTTAACAAACTAGATTCGTAGACCTTATTTGAATAGTCAAATCAGTCCTAGTACCCACTCTTCAAAAGTGTGGATATACGAGTCTTGTTTAATTGTGTCCCAGACAACAATGCCACAAATAAGTCTCCATTGATCAAATCAATTTGAGCTATTTATTTGTCATTTTATATGTTTGAGATTTTATTTATATTCAAAATATAAATTCTGTATTTATCTCAGTATCATCTTTATATATTAAAACACTTTAGTGTTCTAGAATATAAAGGTTTTATCCGCAATGGATTAAACACTGATATAGAGATAATGACTCTAGATAAACTAGTTACATTATGACAGTTCCTAATTTAAATACATACCCAAAGGGTAGTTTCTAAACTTAGGTATCTACGGTCGAAACAGCGACTTTCGTCCCGTTTCCGATTCGCAGAGAAATCTCGGCTTGAAGCCAGTATCCAGCTCACAGCGGATTCTGAACGTCAATACATATATTTTATGTACCACACTAAGTATTTAAAATCCAATTTTAATACTAGTAGTGAACATAACTTTGACAAATATTTTAAAGTTAGAGCCTCGCCCTATCTTTAATTCCTTCGTGTCTTCCATATCCAAATGGTAGTCACTTTGAGATATGTCAATTATCCTTTTCAATATTTCACAAACCTTTGGCCACGCCTTGGGTTTCGGAATATCGAAACGATGTGCACCTTGTGCTACATGCCCAAATTGCAAACTTTGACTTTTCTCCAATAGAATAGTCAATTAATTCTCCAAGAATTATTAATTGCAACTTTAATACTTTTAGATCTAAAGATAGATTATAAGTATATCAATTAAGCACTAAAGTCATCATCACACAAATCTTCCAAAGACTTTATGCTCTACTATTTGCTTAATTATGGGCTTAGTAATAATAAGTTATTTTATCAAATAAATTAACCTATTGTAAATTCCCAATTGAAAATTAAATCATTTAAAACATTTAATCCAAGGATTATATATTTTAAATATTCAACCTTTTCAATTCTTTACTTGATTTTAATAGTCCAACTATTTAATCAAATTATTAAGGTACTATTTATTATAATGATTACAATAATCCAATTATTTAATCAACTATAATTTTAATATTGATTACTATAATCCCATTATAAAATCAACTATCATTTAATTCAATTATATTGATTACTATAATCCAATTACAAAATCAACTATAATTTTGAATGAGTTTGTATATAGTCCAACTATATATATTTATTAAAACAACATAAAATATTAGTCCGACTAATACTTTTGATTAATATGACGAGTAAAATATAAATGAGCGTGTTTAGCGAGTATTCGAACGAATGTTGCAAATTCAATACTTGCCTCCCACTATTTTTCGTCGAGCCTCTAACCCTCTGTCGAGTACTCGGGAAACCGTGTTTCCTAGTGGGCTAGGATCCCGTTAAATATCACACAATCTTGACTTTGGCCAACAAATTGTATGATAATTAACTAGGTAGATCTCTAAGATCAATTGGATCATCATCCATTCCTAGATCCGGTTAGGTGGACATCAAGACACTAGTAAACAATATATGCCTATATATCCAATATATATATACCCTAACCTTTTTCCTCTGAATCAACTAGGCCTTGGCTTTGGCACAACAAACCTGATGATCCCAGTCAAGCGCGGACCCATTGACCATGGAGGCTTCGTAATCAATGTCAATGGACAAGAAGTGGTCTTGACTTTGGCCAACAAACCACAACTTGGACACGACACCGATATAGAACAAAGCCTCGTGATTAAAACACATCTTTGATGGACAAGGGCTTGACTTTGGCCAACAACCCCTGCCAATCTCGGATCTTGAGTAAGAATCACTCAATGGAAGGAAAAACGCATGATATTTAATGAGGGTTTTTCGCGTGCAAATTGGCTACCAATTTAATTATCTTTGTTAAGGTCTCATCATCATACACCCTTAAGCATGCATTCTAAACACATAATAAAGCGAGTATGAAATAAAATAATAATGATATGCGGATGGATACTTAACACATTGATCCTAGATCAAATCTCTCCCTTTCTCACTCAAGCTAGCACTTGTACTACTTCTACCCGTTACACTACACTTCTAAAGAAACCTCATATACATAGAGGGGAATAGGTGAGAAGAGAATACAAAGAGAAAGAAGGTGATAAGGCTGGACACGCAGGTCCAATTTAATAAATCGAATTTATTACAACAATTTCTAAAATTGCCCACCCGACTAATATCCATCCGATATACATTATTCATTCAACACAACCACGTATTCACACACATAAGCATGCTATCAATCAATCTAATCAAATTAATTAATCTGATAATTAAGTGATCATCCAATGTTCAAACAACGATTTGATTTTGTTCGAGTCAAACTCGTTTTTGCGAATAAGTACTAAAGTACGAATTCATGAATTAAATTAAACTACATCATTAAATCTAATTTAACATGTATTTAATACTAATTCATTATTCAATTCCAAATTAAATATTACACTTTTATTCAATAAACCTTTTCGATTTAAATTCCAAATTTAGTCGTAACGCGTCTCAAAGACCGATTAACGTCCAACGTCAATTCAATTAAAGTCCAATGGGCTTTTGATTGATTTCTTAAGGCGTGGACTTTTGGTCAACTCGGGTCAAACCGATAACCAAAGTCCAATCCGGGATTTACTCCATAAGCCCATAAATCAATCTTGGCCCATTAGGCCCAATTGAACTTTAAAGGTTCATTAAGTCGCATTTGGGCTTTATGGTCAAGGTTTTGGGCCCAATTGGATCCAATCCATTTGGCCTAAACCAAACTTGATAAATCAAGCCCAATAGGCCCAAATACAACATTAAATCCAATTTCCAAAATTAGGCCCAAATAATTAAATTCAAAAAATCCAATTTTCCAATTTAATTACCAAAGTGTATTACATGATCATCAACTAAATCAACATTTCTAAAACACCATATTAGTCCAATTAATCATGCTTGATTCATTATTACATGTCAAACACACATAATGAAAAATCAAACCCATTTACATGCTTTCATGCTCTCGGCCAAGGAGGGATTTCATGTCCGATTTGGTTCGATCCAATCGAACCTACAATCGACATCAAATCACCATCCGATTTGATTTCATACACATCCAATGTCACAAAACCAAAATACCAAGACATTAGGGCAAAGGCACCATTCGGCCAACATATAGAATTTAGGGTTTTTGTTCAATTTAAAATTAAATCCAATTCAATCTTAAATTAACATCATCCTACTCCATTACAACTCATCCAATGAATTAACAATGAAAAATCCAAGATCCCAAAAATCATTATACATTCGGCCAAGGTGTTAATTTTGGGGAAAATAATTCCAAATCATTTTTCATCAAATTAGTCCAACCAAAATGAATTTAAACATGTTATAAGCATACTCAAACAAGCAATTTATTCAAATCATGCTCAACAAACATTTACCCAAATTTTAAACCCTACAAATTTCATGCTTGCAACATTAGCTCTGATACCATTGTTGGTTTTCTATAAGGTCCCAAGATCAAACAAGACATGAAATTATGTGTGAACACATCAACGGAGGTAGCGGAATACTCACATTGATCGGTTATGTCGATTTGGAGACGAATGATGCCCAAAAAACGCACTGCCTTTGAGCTCCACTGCATGCAGTCCACTGCCTCCAAAAACAGAAATTTGAGATGAGAAACGGAGCTCCTAGCTTCGTCGGATGGATCCCGTCTCATGGTCGAACCTCCCTACCACCTTCGCAAGACTTGTAGTGTGCTAGCACTTGATTTCTCACCATGAGAATCACTCTTTGCTTCCCTTTAACTCACGCCCAAAACCAGTTCCAAACCAGTCCATTTTCGTGAGAGGGAGAGAAGAGAGAGAATGAGAGAGAGAAGATGTGTAATGTAATACATTAATTTTTGTTACCAAAAATCAATTTATATTTATGCCATAATTTCATTAAACAAATAATAAACTTATGACACAAACATGCAAAGGCTTAGAGTGTCAAACACTTCATTTCCATGCATTACCATTGAGTGCAATGCACACAATCTCCATGCAAAGCATTAGAGTGTCAAATAAGCATAACATGACATGTGTCAAAGTTAATGCATAACATGACATGTGTCATGTGGGCCCCACACGTTTCCAAATGAAAGTGGGCCAACGTGCACTCACGCGTTCGGGTTCGATATTTCCGAAATACCGAGCTTACGTCGCGACGTTAATTCAATCGAATTTAAATAAATAATCGCCCCCGGCGAAATCATTATTTACGTCGCTAACGAATTAATTCTTAATTAACTCGTTTGCCCGAATTAAAATCTGATTTTAATTCCGCGTCGAAATCTAATTTCGTCTAATATATCGAATATATTAATACATCGA
Source organism: Zanthoxylum bungeanum (assembly GCA_019454045.1). Taxonomy (NCBI): domain Eukaryota; kingdom Viridiplantae; phylum Streptophyta; class Magnoliopsida; order Sapindales; family Rutaceae; genus Zanthoxylum; species Zanthoxylum bungeanum. Next base: position 12,655 of record SKCR01042359.1, read on the forward strand.
TTAATTCCGAATTAATCGTTCTCTCTCTTTAGACGACATTTTATCCCGGATAAAATATCTCCGTTATTAATCCTAGATTAATTTTCTCTCTCTTCTATTATAATCCCAGATTATTCAAGAGTGCAAGTTGTGCGTCATCGGTGGATTATCGGGAAGCGACCCATGAGATCCCCGGATAAGTTGGCAGTAAATACGGTCGTCGGAGTGCCCGAATCACGTACGTACCAAGTACTACGTTCTACCGATTTACGAGACAAGGTCGACTCCTAGCAAAGCACCAAGTCTACCCAAGTTCTCCGGACATATTCATCAAAGAATATCTAGATCTGTATCAAGCGTAGTATACAATTGTATTGTGCGTATCGGCCCAGTATCGGATAATCACGTGCTAGGGCTGGGGCTGGATAAGTGTCTGCCCCGTCCGAAACACATATCGGATGTCTGGTAACTAGTCTCTATAATCGGATATTCATGACCTGGCCATAATATCACGATTGGATGCGCATCACTTTAAGAGTACTAATACCGTATCCTGCGTGACATCATCTCCATTATGACTGGAGTGACACTTCCGTCTTGACATTACATCCAATACACTACGATTCTCTGATAAACCCAGAAGAGGTGAACACAGAACCAGTTAAGATCCCCCACCACCAAAACTAAAGTTTACCGATTGTCGTAAGTATTAGCGATGTAAGTCTCAGGTTAAGACTATACACACCTACCTTGATTTCGGCCTCCCATAGACACCTAGTCATAATACCAATGGGATTCCGAAGGGTCTATCCAGAGCGAAGCTGTTTCCCGTACCATCGGTGAAACACGACCTCCTATCGCACTTGCACAAGTATCCAATACTTATATATATGAGAACTATGCCGTTGTGCCCTCACAACGCGCACAAGTGCAATACTAGTCTATTCCGCATTATCGATGTCCAGTCTCGATAATACTACGACTAGGGATATTTAATGATTAAACCTTTGGGGACTGATACTGTCTCATATCATTCTCAGTCCAGGAACTAATCATAGGGACCTCTCTTCATTTATATATCTATGGTGATCTAATCACAAACGATGAGAGTGCAATTTCCTTATTACATAGTTAATTTGCTACAACAACACAATGATCTGTGCAAATAGTGACGCTATGGGTCATATTATCCAACAGTATGGACAAAGGCTCTCACTGGCGAAGGATAGCCCACAACTAGGTCTCCCCACTCAAGGGTTCAAGCGACCAAGTGAGCGTATCCCTTTTTTATACACTAAGGTACGGCCAATGAGCTATGGTGTGTGACGGACTGTCAAATGGATTTCCCGTTGTAGATTCCCCAGAGGGAAGGTGGAGCGAGGCTTACTTAAATACCCAGCCTCTTAGGCTCTTATCGCTTGGTGTCAGGAATATAACAACGAGTCCTCCAAATTAATCCATCACAAAGGCTACGAGTAGATGGTCATGTAGGTATCCTCACAGCTTTTCCTTCTAGAAAGGTAGTGAGTGAAGGAAGACACCAAACCATTACCTAGCCTCAAAGTGCCCTTGAATAAACCCTCACTTATCCACTATAGACATGGCCAATTAAAACATAAATCCACTCATTACAAGACAATATTTCGGGGCCAATTCTCATAATCCCCAGTGGAGTCGCCAGACTGTGGGACACAGGACCTGGGCGACGCCGTTCCTAGGCTCTTGGCCTAGTTTGGGAAGTACTGAATAACATGGAGTCGCCACCCGGTGTGAACTGGGACAAAGATTTAAGGCCGCACTCACCCCTCGCAAGGGAAGACCTCAAACCGTTGGGTTCGGAATGGTCCCTTACTTATGTCACTTGTAATGAAAGGATTCATGTAATAATTTAACTAAGCTTAAGTAACACTTATTTCCAAGAGTATCATGCTTCTAAATTCTCATATGCAAAATAAAACTTATGTGTACATTTTTACATATATCTCATATTCAAAATTGCATGCTTAACATATATCAAGGTAGCAACGAACATACAACTTTACACATCACATTCAGGAAAACACAAGCATGCACATTGATCATACAAGCACACATATGGGCACTTTTCCAAGTGGTACGTGGAATCGTAGCCCAAGTACAGACCGCACTACCGTCCATTCGGAATCGGCTACGGAATTTACGTCTGGGTTTCCATCCGATATACCACAAGAAATAATGCTCAGATGTTATCATGACATAAGCATACGAATTGTAATACATTGACGCATTTGCATAAGAAAGATCAACCAATAGGCAATTATGCATGAATATAATAAGACAGACTCAGTTCAGTGTGTGCACGTTCGTGTAGCGTTCGTAAACGCGTTCGAACGGAAATGAAACAGAATGCTTGCGTTCGAGTAGCGTTCGTAAACGCGTTCGAACGGAAATGAAACAGAATGCTCACGTTCGAGTAGCGTTCGTAAACGCGTTCGAACGGAAATGAAACAGAATGCTCACGTTCGTATGGCGTTTGTTAACGCGTTCGAACGGAAATGAAACAGAATACTCACGTTCGAGTAGCGTTCGTAAACGCGTTCGAACGGAAAGGAGACCTGATGCATGATAAGGCAAAATGTATGCGCGTTCGAGTTGCGTTTGCAAATGTGTTCGAACGGACACGGACCTGATGCATGAAAATGGGATGCAATACATAAACAGAAAATAAAGGGGCACGGCGAAGTACTGCCAAAAAGGTGACCTTTTGGGGCTCTTGATCTCTCAAAGAGAGGACCTTTAGACCAACATACTAAGCCCATGCGCGTCACATCACACATACAAGAATAGAACCAATCATATCAACCAAGTATGCCCTATTGAACACATCTTACGTCCAATCTGAACACACATCAACCGGCGCGGCAAAGCATCGTGGTAAAGGGCTTTTAACCCCTCCCCATAGGGGATCTCACGTCACACTTACTAAGCCCATGCACTCGATTGACTTATACATATGAAAATAAAGATAATAATAATATCAAACTAAGTATGCCCGATTGAACGTATTTCGCGTCCAACCGAACATACATCAACCGGCGCGGCGAAGTAGTGTCACGAAGGTGGCCTTTTCGGCTCTTTGTCTCCCAAATGGATGACCTTTGGACTAACTCACTAAGCCCATGCGCTTGGTTGAATCAATGCATAACTAACGACATATTGAATTCAGGTAAAGCAAACTAAATAAACAAGAGCAACACGACAAAAGAAAGATGGTGCCATTTACCCAAGCGGTACGTGGAGTTGTAGCCCGAGTACAGATCATATTACCGTCCATTCGGAATCGGCTATGAAATTTATGTCCGGGTTTCCATCCGATATACCGCGAGAGTCGACACATCTCTCATTCATCCAATACCCACAACATACATCATACACACAACGGATACCACAAATACAGAAAATATAATCAAAGTAAATGACTAGAAAATAAAATGAGAATAAGTGTGAAAGATACCCTCAGGTCTAACCTTTTAAGCCGTCTCTCGGACTCACGTTCCACGAAGATCAAAAGGGGGGAAAAGCTCCGCAACTTTTCTGGTCCGCTGGTTCAACGTCCTAGCTCACTGCTTCGCTGTTTTGCTTACAGTTCGAACTCCGTTCTGCTCCTATTCGGCTCCTGATTTACTGCTCACTGCACGGGCCACCTGTTTTAACGTTTTCAATAACCTATTCCAAGTTTGTGTGGGTTTTTTTAGGATTATTCTTAAGATTATCTATGTAGTTTTTATGTTACTGTTTTTTAAGGATTTGGGCTGCTGTTTTAAGGGAATCTAGGAGGTTGTTTAGGCGTGTTTTAGGGTGTGATTTTGTGGTGATTTTCGGTGGGGGAGGGCTGTTGTATAGGTGGCTGTTTCGGCTATGGAGGGTGGTGGCTTGTGGTGGTTTCTTTGTTTTCTTGCTCGTGTATGTGTGAAGTGTTTTTCTGTTTTTGCTTGTTTGGTCTTGGGTGTGTAGAGAGAGTCTAGAGAGATTTCGAGAGAGTTTGGGTGTGAATTCTATGTGTCAAGGAGACAAAGGCTTTGGTGAGGGGTTGTTTATATAGAGAATGGCTAGGGTTGACAAGGGAAGGGATCTTGTTTCCAAATTAGGAGAGGTGAGAAAGGCATACACAAGATTGAGGGGGGACAAGATATTTTAAATTAGGAAGTTGTAATATTTAATTTGTGTTGGTTTAGGAATACAAATATTTTATATTGGTAAATATCTTATTAGATTAGGAAGTCAAATATGTGATTGGCTTTAATCGGTTAGGATTGATTTTAATTTGGTATGTGATTTGTTTAATTTAGGCATGATTTTAGTTTAAGTTAGTAATTGTTTATTTTAATGTTTAATATGGTTTAAATGTTTTATTTTAATGTTTAATATTTAATTTAATATTTATTTATTTAATTTGGGATGTGTTTTATGGGCTTTGGGGAGCTAAATGGGCTGGGGTGTGAGGCTAGCAGCAAAACCAGAATTACCGGCTCCGTTCGAACGCCTCATCGCACGCGGCACGAACGTCCGCAATCTGCACGAGGTTCGAACGAAGTAACGAACGCAGCACCAACGAAGACAGTGAGCTTGTTTATCCTGAATTTCCCCTTCCGATATCCGTTTCCCGCGGCTTTCATGACTCAAAAGGTAGTGCCTCCAAATGAGGCTCATCATCGGGTTTCACATGCGGAAATGCAATGCCTACACGGTGCGTGGAGATTTATCCCAAGTACAGACCGTATTACCATCCATTCGGATTCGGCTACGGAATTTACGTCTAGATTTCTATCCGATATACCAAAAGAGGCAACACTCAATCATTCATCCAATAACAATGACAATACATATGCACAAATCATTCATCCCATGGCCACAACATACATAAATCAACAATACGCATGCAAAGAATTACTAAAAAATGAACAGGAATAAATAAAAGGGTGCCCTCAGGTCTTACCTTTTAAGTCGCCTCTTGGAAGTGCGTTTCGTGACCGTCGGAAGGGTTAATGCTCCGCAACTCCTATGGTTCACTGGTTCAATTTTTTCCTTCGTCGCCTCGCTGTTTTGGGCTGCTATTTTCTCTATTTTTACTGCGGTTTCCTGGTCGTTGTTTTTGGTTACTGTTCACGGTTTTGGGCAGTTTCGGGTGACTATTTTGTGTGGTTTTGGGACTGTTTTTGCGGTAATGCATGGGAGATTTTTGGGGGTCAGTTTGTTGGCTCGGTTTGGGGTCTGGTTTACTCTCGGTTTAGGGGTTGTTTTACTAACTATTTTGGGGTGTTATAAGGGATTGTGTTTGTTCGGTGGAGGGTTGCAGTGCATTTGGCTGAGGAGCTGCTTTGTGATTGGTTCTAGTTGATTATTTGTGATTTTCTCGTTCACGTACAAGGTTGTGATGTGTTTCACGTTTCAACTTAGAACAAGAAGTAGGGTTTTTCTTTTTCTTTGATTCGGCCGTGAGTGAAGAGAATGGCCCAGTTGCCTAGGGTTTTGCATGGCTTTATTGTTCGGTTAGTGGGCTGTGCTAGGTTTTTATTTATCGGTGTGGGTATTGATTTTTGAATTTTCCCTTCCGACGTCTGTTTCCTGTTACTTCCATAACTTAAAGGGTAGTGCCTCCATACGAGGCTCATCATCAGGACTTATATGAAAAAATGTAGTGCCTACAGTATCGCCATCCCCAAAGCCACTAAAACTAGGATCTATGGGTGTTACGTATAGCCATCTCTCCAGTTCTACTCTACATGTGCATATGTTTAATCCGTCAATTTCAGTAACTCCAAAAGTCACAACTGAGGTGGATTTTTCCCCATGCCTCCAAAATCAAATCCATGTCTGTCAATTCCCAAAAAAAAACCTCTAGATTGGGTTTTCCCGCAATCACGAAAATCATAGAAATGATACTTTCAAAATAAAAATTTCTAAAATCATTCTTATTCTTAAAAATAACTGGATATTAAACTTGGCTAACACTATTTTGCGTAAAAGTAAGTCTCAATTCCAATGCATATAAATAAAATCAATTTGACAAAAATGAGTTCACTCATAAACTTTAAGATCTGGCTGATATTACTTCGCTTCGTCGAAGAATGTTGCGGTTCCTGCAATGATCTATAAACGAGAAACTCAATTAGGATATAAGGTATGAAACATGTTTATATGTTAGACTAAATTTCTCAATTCCACTAATCCATCAACATCAAATGGTGTATTATGCTTGCAACTTATCATATCGCATGTATGTGCCTTAATATGAAACTCTTAGGGTGGTCATTAACATTATAAGTTGAAACTCAAATGTTATTAAACTTTTCCTATATCGCATCCCGATGCCAGGTCTGGCGCATCACGACACCCATACAAGCCGAGCCAGACAGAAAGTATGCTCTGTTTCGTGTCACGACGCTCACCTAATTATACACGAGGCAGAGCCTCTGCTTGTTATGCATCGCAACATCGAATACTAAGCCTCGCGACGCTTCCCAAAATCAGGCCTAAGGCATTGGGCCTATATTTTTTACGCGTTGCGATGCTAAGCCGATTCAAGGGCCTAACATGAACTCTTCAATGCCTAGCTTGCCCAAATGCACTTCCAACACTCTCAAACTACATCCTTTACATAAATCATTCTTATTAAGCTTCAACATCCATATATTCCATACCAATGCACCAACATCAAAGAAACCCTTATTCTCACAACTTTTACTTTAACTAAATGTCCAATTCTTTATAAACTTGGCTATCTCTTAATTAAACCAATTTCCTAGCTCACTATCCACCTTAGTGCAATCATAAATATGCCAGCTACACTAGCATAATATTATTTTTATCAAAATTCCACAATTCAAAATTTGGGTTAAGATTCCTCACCTTGAATCATACTTCATCTTCTTTCATTAGAGTATATAAACCTTTCTTTATTCTTTCTAAGCTTGTTTGTGCTGGATATCGTCCATTCCTTTCCAAGATTTCTTGTAAACTTCGCAAGTCTCTCCCTCTCTTCCTCCTCTCTTCATTCGGCATAGAGAAGGAAATAGGGTTGGAAGATTTTTTTATTTTCTTTCCTTATTATCCTAGTTTTTTTCTAGAGAATTATAGGAGTTTATAAGATATTTAGGGCTATTGGGCCAATGTTTTCTGATATTCAACTCCAAGATATTAATCCTTACTGTTAACGTCGACACTAGCGATTTGGTTCTGATTATTGTTCATACTCTTTTTGTACTTTTAAATTCATTGCTGCTATAAATCTAATTAAATTTCCCTTACTCTGGCTTGTTCTCCTAGCCTAGTTGCACTTAAGAACATCTGTCAGGTGTTTCCCTCATCTCAAAAATATCCATATACCTGGTTTCTCTGGCCATTTCTATGTTATACCTCATTGACAGTTCCACTTTAAAATCTGTTGCTTAAAGTTCCTTTTGTCTCATTTTCTGCCTCATTTTCTACCTGAAACTTCTGTAATCTATGCCTCTTTCTTCTTTATCCGAGGAGTGTTATCCTTTAAATGTTTCTTATCCTATCATATAGGTTACTTTACCATATCACAGATTTACTTATTTTCGAGAGTATCATCGGGATGAATATCATGGTCCTTTGTTACTGTTGTCTAACGAGGGCTGGGACGGTGGGGTTGGTTCTGAAGCCTTTCCAGTTGTGGTGATCTCACTAGCTACCCATGCTGTAGTTACACGTGCTGCTCGTCTATATACCTAGGACTCCCGTGTTTACAAATATGGTGTTGGCTCCTACACTAAGGTACTTCAGCCAGTACTATCTGAATTTCCTTATTCGACTTTACTCCTGATTCGTTTCCGATAATTGATCTTACTACCTCTTACTGAGAATCTCCTCAAGGGTCATGCATGTTAAAACTCCTACCACTCCCTCTTTGTTATTCCTCCATTCGATTTTTTTTGCTTTGTTAATTATATCTTCTACTTATCTCAGTTCCTTAAATCTCTTAATTCATTTCTTTTCTATAACTGCATATTCTGTACTTAAATTAAAAACCTAAGTTTAGGAACTACCCTTCGGGCGTGTACTTAAATTAGGAAACTGTTATAATGTACCTAGTTTGACTAGAAACATTATCTATATATCAGAGTATAATCCGTTGCGGATATACCTTTATATTCTAGAACACTAAAGTGTTTTATTTTATAAAGATGATATTGATATAAACACATTAGATGTGAATAACAGTATTTATATTTTGAATATAAATGAATCTCAAACGTATGACATGACAAACAAATAGCTCAAACTGAATTTATCAGTTGAGACTTATTTGTGGCATTGTTGTCTGGGACACATTAAACAAGACTCGTATATCCACACTTTTGAAGAGTGGATACTAGGACGGATTTGATTCTATTCAAATGATGTCTACGAATCTAGTTTGTTAGGCAAAGTGCCTAAAACACATTTTACTTAGTAAAAGTGCAAGTGCCACCGATCTGTTAGCCCTCGTTCATAGTGACGTAAGTGGGCCCATATCTAGCTAGGCTAGAGGTGGATAAGAACACTTCATAACCTTTATGGATGTGGCATCGCGTTATGGTTATGTGTTTCTTTAGAAACACAAATCGGAAACCTTTGATAAATTCAAAGAGGTTTGACACGAAGTAGACCGACAAATCGGCTAAAGTATTAAACTGTCACGGTTAGACTGTAATGGAAAATAATTGAGCAATAAGTTTCTCAATTACCTGAAAGAGTATAGTATTCTTTCATAAAGGACTCCTCCCGGAACACCTCAATTTGAGCGGTGTGTCCGAATGGAGAAACCAAATTTGTTTGGACATGATAAGGTTAATTATGAGTCGCTCTGAGCTACCATTTTCCTTCAAGGGATACGCATTAAACATTGCAAAACTTATTTTGAATAAGGTTCCATAAAAATCTGTTAGACAAACTTTATATTAGATATGAATAGGAAAGAAACAGGGTTTTCTCATTCCTGAAGATTTGGGAATGCTAGGCATATGTTTGGATGATACCAAACTAGAACCCAAATCGGATAAGTGCCTAGTGTAGGTTATCCTAGGGAAACCAAAGTATAGTACTTATACAACTCATAAGAGAACAATGTAATTGTTGATCGCCATGCGGTTTTCCTAAGAGGAATACCTATATGCAGTGGCAAGTGGGAGGAAAGTAAAACTCGATGAAAATCGGAGTAATACTGTTCCAGGCACCGATTCCTTAATGGAACATAAACAATTCATCAAGGATGAAACTGTACCACAATCTTCAAATACACAAGAACCGCATAAGTCGGAGAGAGTCAGAAAACAACCTGGGAGGTATGGGTTTCTGATCTCACCTCATTTAGATGTCAATCTTATTGAGGAACACGAACTGACTACGTATGAGGAAGTGATACAAGGTATCGACTCCCTATTATGGCAAAGTGCCATGATGTCCGAAATGGATTCCATGTATACCAACTAAGTTTGGACACTAGTTGTTGCACCGGAAGGCATTGTGCCTATTGGTACAATATAAGTCTTCAAGGAAGACAAACATGGATGGCAACATATCAACGTACAAAGCTAGGCTTGTAGCGAAAAAGGTATCGTTATCAACATTGTGTCGATTACGACAAAACCTTTTAACTCATTGCCATGGTTAAATCCATTTGGATAATGCTTGCTGATGCTCCATTTTTCATTTATGAAATATGGCAGCTGAACGTCAAAATCGCTTCCCTTAAACGAAAACCTTTTGGAGGATGTTTATAACATCCTGACGGTTTTTTTTGTACCAAAACAAGCAAACAATGTTTGCAAGTTAAATCGATCCATTTATGGATTGAAGCAACATTGAGTTCTTGGAACTACCGTTTTGATGTAATCATAATAGTATATGATTTAATTCAAAACGAAAATAATTCTTGTGTATATAAGGAGGTTAGTGGGAGCGTACTGACAGTGATTGTCCTATATAATGATGATATATCATTTCTTGGAAATGATATTCCCATAATAAAATCGGTGAAAGCTTGGCTTTCATGAAAATGTTCCGTAGAATACTTGGGAGAGACAACCTTTATTCTAGGAATAAGGATCCACTGGGATAGATCTAAAGGTTGTTAGCACTCTCCGAGAACTCGTACATTGAAATAAATGTACACGACATGGTGTCTCATATACTTTGAGCATATGAAGTCACAATCGGACAAATCCAAGTGATGGTCACTGGATTGATGTTAAGAACATCCTTAAGTATCTTAGATGATCTAAGGATGCTTTCTTAAACTATGGAGAAGGAGAACTTGAATTGATTGGGTTCACTGTTGCAAGTTTCCTAACCGATAAAAATGACTATAGGTCGTTATAAAGGTATTATATAGTTTGAATAACGGAACAGTGAGCTGGAAATCTTCCAAGCAAGATACTATTGTCGAATAAACAACAAAATTGGAATATTGATGCAGATGAGGCAGCAATAGAAGCCATTTGGATCTTAATAATCCTAATTGGATTAGGAGTAGTTCTGTTAGTAGCTGAGCAAGGCTACAGGACAGGCTAAAGAATTAATGGTCTCATCAACGATCCAAGTATATACTTCAAGTATTCATCTGATTCGTTTGGATCATACATCGTGGCGATGTGATGATCGAATAAATCGCATCAGATGATAACTTTGTAAATCCGCTGACAAAAGCAGTTTCTCAGCCGAAGTTTGAGCGACCCGTACATAGTTCAAGTGTAGGACACTTGAGTGATTGGCTATAGGCCAAGTGGGAGATTGTTCGAAAATTATGACCATAGCATCACTATTTGTACAGAACATTATGTTGTTGTACAAATTAAATATGTGACAAAGGAAATTGCTCTGTTATCATTTGTAATTAGATTACCGGGATATATAAATGATAAAAGTCCATATGATTAGTTCCAGATTGATAAGATATGAGACAATATCAATCCATGAAGGTTTAATCATTAAAACATCCATAGTCGTAGTATTATCGAGATTGGACATCGATAATGCGGAATAGACTAGTATTGCACTTATGCGCGTTGTGGGAGCATAACGGCATAGTTCTCATATATTTAAGTATTGGAATCTTATACAAGTGTAATAGGAGGTTGTGTTTACCGATGGTACGGAAACAGCTTCGCTCTACATAGACCCCTCGGAATTCCATTGGTAGTATGACTATGTGTCTATGGAAGTCCGAATCAGGGTAGGTGTATTTGGTCTTAACCTGAGACTTGCACCGCTAATACTTGAGACAATCAATATACTTTGGTTTTGGTCATCTAGGGCTTTAACAGGTTCTATGTACACCTCTTCTGGGTATATTGAGAATCGTAGTGTATTGGGTGTGATGTCAAGATGGAAGTATCACTCCAGTCATAGTGGAGATGTTGATCACGTAGGATACAGAACTGGTGCTCTTATATGCTGCAGCTATCGGGATAATATGACTAGGTCATGCTTATCCGATTATAGAGACTAGTTACTAGAGATCCGATATGTGCTTCGTACGGGGCAGAGACAATTCCAGCCCCAGGCCTAGCATGTGACATTCGATACTGGATCGCAATACGCAATACTACGTATACTACGCCCGATATAGATTAAATATTCCTTAAAGAATATTTCTAGAGAATTGGGTAGGCACGGTGCTTTGCTAGAAGCCAACCATGTCTTGTAAATCGATAAAAACGTAGTACTGGGTACGTACGTGTTCGGATAGTCCGACGACCAGATTTACTGCCAACATATCCGGGGATCTCATGGGTCGCTTCTCGAAGATTCACCGATGACGTATGACTCGTAAATAATTAATCTAGGATTAATTATAAGAGAGAGAAAATTAATCTAGGATTAATTACGGAGATATTTTATCTGGGATAAAATATTATTTAAAGAGAGAGAACGATTAATTTGGAATTAATCGATAAAATAATATATTCGATATATTATACGAAATTAGATTTCGACGCAGAATTAAAATTGGATTTTAATTCGAGGGAACGAGTTAATTTAGAATTAATTCGTTAGCAACGTGAATAGTAATTTTGGTAGGAATAATTATTTAATTAAATTTGATTTAATTACATCGCAACGGAAAATTCGTTAATTCAGAATTATCGAACCCGAGCCCGGGAGTGTTTGCGGGCCCACTCACATTTCGAATCATGTGGGGCCTACAAGTCACATCACGTGTCACAGCATTAGTCATTCTTGTGATGTAAGTCACATCAACTTTGAGTGATGTGATGGATGTCACTTTTGAGTGATGTGAGTAGATGGAAGGCTTAAATGCCTTGTACCTTTTTGGAAAGTGGTAATTGCATTTTGGTTTTTGAAATCAAACACAACAAATATAACTTAATCTTCTTCTCTCCCTCTTCTCTGCACTCACGGCAATGGAATCATTTTTCCTCTATTGGGCGTGAAGCTAGGCTTCATTTTTTTTCATGATTTTGTTGCAAAATCTCAAGAGCTAGCACTCAAAGGAGTCTCACAAAGGTGATAGGGAAACCCATTCATGAGCATGAAATCACCATTTACAAAGCTTGGAGCTTGGAGCAAACAATGGAGGGTTGACCAAAACTTGGAGCACAAATTTTAGGCATGGCCGAGAGCTTCCATGGAGGAGGAAAAGTTGTGTTCATCGCATCGCAAATCCGATCAAAGTGAGTATTTTGCAACTTTACTTTGATGTATTCACATGTTTTCATAGCTTAATTTGATCTTGAGATGACCTAGAAACCCAACACCACAACTATGCTATTTAATCTTATATGTTCATGCTGATAATCTGTTAGCTCCTGAGTACCTCCAATCTCATAGATCTATCATTTTCAACTCTCATGGATCTCCACTAGTAGTGGCTCTAATATAAGAATTCTTACTTTTCAAGACTTTAAAATGTTTGTGTTGGTGCTCGGAGTGCCAATCCGGATCGTATTTATGTCTGATTCATGAATACGAACAATTTCTTTTTCCATATTATTACTTTGTTAATGGTAGCACCTTTTGTCTTATATATATATATATTCGATCTAATTACGATTAGATATCTAATTATGATTAGATTGAAACTAAATCTGATTTAGTAATACGTGTATATTAGACAAAAACACTAGGATTTATAATGTAGTGCGCATTTACAGCGTAGTTTATAATTCACATTGAGAAGCGTCACTATAAGTTGTATATCCTTAAATAAAGTTCCTGGTCAAGATTTACTAACACGGGTCGGTTAGTAAAATCCACTGAGACCAGTACATGTCGTATATCGTGACTTGGTCCGAAGGTTTATCCCAATGAACCATGAGTCTCGGGAGACTCGTATAGACATAAAGGTGTTTATTTGATAGACACTAAACGTGTTGGATAACATGACCCATAGCGTCACTATTTGTACAGATCATAGTGTTGTTGTACAAATTAACTATGTGACAAGGAAATTGCACTCTCATCATTTGGGATTAGATCACCATAGATGTATAAATGAAGAGAGGTCCCTATGATTAGTTCCTGGATTGAGATGATATGAGACAGTATCAGTCCACGAAGGATTAATCATTAAATATCAGTAGCCGGAGTATTATCGAGACTGGACATCGATAATACGGAATAGGCTAGTATTGCACTTGTGCGCATTGTGAGGGCACAACGACATAGTTCTCATATATTTGGGTATTGGATACTCATGCAAGTGCGATAGGAGGTTGTGTTTCACCGATGGTACGGGAAACAGCTTTGCTCTGGATAGACCCCTCGGAATCCCATTGGTATTATGACTATGTGTCTATGGGAGTCCGAAATCAGGGTAGGTGTGTATGGTCTTAACCTGAGACTTGCACCGCTAATGCTTACGACAATCAGTATACTTTTGTTGAGGTCGTCTAGGACTCTAACCGGTTCTGTGTACGCCAATGCTGGGTATATTGAGAATCGTAGAGTATTGGGTGTAATGTCAAGACGGAAGTATCACTCCAGTCATAGTGGAGATGATGTCACGCAGGATACGGTATTAGTGATCTTAAGTGCTGGCCGGCCATCGGGATATTATGACAAGGTCATGTATATCCGATTATAGAGACTAGTTACCAGACATCCGATATGTGCTTCGGACGGGGCAGACACTTATCCAGCCCCAGCCCTAGCACGTGACTATCCGATACTGGGCCGATATACACAATACTTGGTATACTACGCTTGATATAGATCTTAAATATTCTTAGAGAATATGACCGGAGAATTGGATTGACTTCGTGCTTTGCTAGAAGCCGATCTTGTCTCGTAAATCGGTAGAACGTAGTACTTGGTACGTACGTGATTCGGATATTCCGACGATCGTATTTACTGCCGAATTATCCGGGGATCTCATGGGTCGCTTCCCGATAATGCACCGATGACGCATAACTCGTACTCATTAATAATCTGGGATTATATAGAAGAAAGAGAAAATTAATCTAGGATTAATTACGGAGATATTTATCTAGGATAAAATATCGTCTAGAGAGAGATAACGATTAATTTGGAATTAATCGATAAATTAATATATTCGATATATTAAACGAAATTAGATTTCGACGCAGAATTAAAATTAGATTTTAATTCGGGCGAATGAATTAATTTAGAATTAATTCGTTAGCGACGTGAATAGTGAACTCGCTAGGCGTAATCATTTAATTACGACGCGACGGAAAAACCGTTAATTTGGAATTAACGAACCCGAGCCCGAATGTGATTGCGAGCGCATTCGTATTTCGAATTCGAGTGCGGCGTCGCAAGTCGCATCAAGCGTCAAATCATTCGTCACATCAAGCGTCAAATCAAATGTCACTTTGAGTGATGTGATTGATTGATTGAATGACTACATGTCACTTTAATAAAGTGAAATGAATAGTTGATGGCTTTAGGTGAAATAGTGTTAGTTGGTAAGACTTTTACCATTTTAATTCTTTAATGAATTTTTGGTAATTGTTTAATGTATTTTTTGGAAAAATATATAAGGCATTTTGGAAATGCTTTACTAACCTAATGAACACATTTTATCTCCATCTCTCCCTCTCTCTAATTCACGCCCAAGGGGCTTCATTTCTCTCCTATTTTCACAGCTCACTGCCGTGAGCTTCTAGGGAAGCATGAGTGCGTTTTTGATGCAAAAACGCAAGTGCTAGCACACTTACGAGAGTTGCGAAGGTGTTAGGGAAGTCCACCCATGAGGCGGGATCCATTCGACGAAGTTTGGAGCTTCAAAATTGGATCCAAAACTGCCCAACCAGTGAGCAAATTCTGCAGCAGTTCAGGCGTGAAAACAGTGGGGTTTTTGGCTTGATTCGTCTTCAAATCGTCTCAACCGATCGATGTGAGTATTCCGCAACTTCGTCGATATGTATTCGCAATGTTTTTCATGCTTATAATCGATCCGGGACCATAATAGAAACCAACAATGGCATCAAGAGCCTAGGTTTGAGCATGAAAATTTTAGGGCTTAAAATTGGGTAAATGTGTGTTGAGCATGATTTGATGAATGATTGTTTAAGTATGCTTATAACATGTTGAATTGCATTTTGGTTGGACCAATTTGTTGAAAATTAATTTGGAATAATTTTCCCCAAAAATGTTACCTTGGTCGAAAGTTTAGGGTATTTTGAAATTCTTGGAATTTTTCGTTTTGATTCATTGGATGAGTTGTAATGATGTTGGATGATGTTAATTTAAGATTGAATTGGATTTAATTTTGAATTGAACAAAATCCCCAATACTTATGGTGGCCGAATGTAACAGCCCTATAATGTCTTGGATTTTTTGATTTTGTGACATTGGATGTGTATGAAATCAAATTGGATGTTGATTTAATGTCGATTATGGGTTCGATTGGATTGAAACCAAATCGGACACAAAATCACTCCCTTGGCCGAGACTAAGTAGCATGTAAAATGGGTTTGATTTTTTCATTTATGTGTTGGACATGTCATGATGATATTGAGTATGATTAATTGGACTAATTTGATGTTTTGGAAATGTTGATTTAGTTGATTAATCATGTAATGCACTTTAGGTAATTAAATTGCGGAATTGGATTCATGTAATTTAGTTATTTAGGCCTTAAATTGGATTTGGGCTTCTAATGTTGTAATTGGGCTAATTGGGCTTGATTTTATCAAGTTGGGTTTAGGCCAAATGGATTGGATCCAATTGGGCCCAAAACCACTACCATAAAGCCCAAATGCAACTTATAAACCTTTAAAGTTTAATTGGGCCTAAATTGATTTCTAGGCTTATGAGGTTACTCCTTGATTGGGCTTTGGTTGCCGAAGCCCACGCCTTAAAGAAATTAATTAAAGCCCATTAGACTTGAATTGAATTGACGTTGGACGTTAATCGGGCTTTGAGACCCGAAGCGATTAAATTTGGAATTTAAGTCGTTAAAGGTTTATTAAATAAAGTGTAATATTCAATTTGGAATTGAATAATGAATTAGTATTAAATACATAATAAATTGGATTTAATTATGTAGTTTAATTTAATTCATGAATTCGTACTTTGAGTACTTATTCGCAAAAACGAGTTTGACTCGAGCAAAATCAAATCGTTGTTTGAACATTGGATGATCACATAAT
Organism: Zanthoxylum bungeanum; assembly: GCA_019454045.1. Classification (NCBI taxonomy): domain Eukaryota; kingdom Viridiplantae; phylum Streptophyta; class Magnoliopsida; order Sapindales; family Rutaceae; genus Zanthoxylum; species Zanthoxylum bungeanum. The sequence goes on from SKCR01042359.1 coordinate 29,256, forward strand.
TATCAGATTAATTAATTTGATTAGATTGATTGATAGCATGCTTATGTGTGAATACATGGTTGTGATGAATGAATAATGTATATCGGATGGATATTAGTTGGGTGGGGCAATTTTGGAAATTGTTGTAATAAATTCGATTTATTAAATTGGACCTGCGTGTCCAGCCTTATCACCTATATTCTCTTTGTATTCTCTTCTCACCTATTCCCCTCAATGTAAATGAGGTTTCTTTAGAAGTGTAGGTAACGGGTAGAAGTAATACAAGTGCTAGCTTGAGTGAGAAAGAGAGAGAGATTTGATCTAGGATCAATGTGTTATGTATCCATCCGCATATCATTATTATTTATTTTCATACTCGCTTTATTATGTATTTAGAATGCATGTTTAAGGGTGTATGATGATGATGAGACCTTAACAAAGATAATGAAATTGGTAGCCAATTTACACGCGAAAAGCCCTCATTAAATATCATGCGTCTTTTCCTTCCATTGAGTGATTCTTGCTCAAGATCCTAGATTGGCATGGGTTGTTGGCCAAAGTCAGCCCTTGTCCGTCGAAGATGTGCTTGAATCATGAAGCTTTGTTCTATATTGGTGTCTTGTCCAAGTTGTGGTTTGTTGGCCAAAGTCAAGACCACTTCTTGTCCATCGACATTGATTACGAAGCTTCCATGGTCAATGGGTCCGCGCTTGACTGGGATCATCAGGTTTGTTGTGCCAAAGCCAAGGCCTAGTTGATTCAGAGGAAAAAGGTTAGGCTATATATGGATATATAGGCATATATAAGATATATGTTTCGGACATGGATGTCCACCTACCGGATCTAGGAGTTGGATGAGATCCAATTGATCTTAGAGATCTACCTAATTAATTATCATACAATTTGTTGGCCAAAGTCAAGATTGTGTGTGATATTTAACGGGATCCTAGCCCACTAGGAAACACGGTTTCCCGAGTACTCGACAGAGGGTTATAGGCTCGACGAAAAATAGTGGGAGGCAAGAATTGAATTTGCAATATTCGTTCAATTACTCGCCATACGCGCTCAAACAAATATCACTCGTCAAATATATTAAAAGTATTAGTTGGACTAATATTTATTGTTTTTTAATATACAGTTGGACTGTATTATAGTTGATTATATATAAATGGATTATATTAATCAATATATTTGAATTAATTAATTTCAGTTTACAGTTGATTTTATAATTGGATTATAGTAATCAATGTAATTGAGGTTAATTAATTTGGATTATATTTGATTATATAGTTGGACTATTATAATCCTTATAATATATAGTACCACTTATAATTGATTAAATAGTTGGACTATTGTAATCAAGATAAAATTGAAAAGTTGGATATTAAAATATAATCTGGGATTAAAATATTTTATTTAATGATTTAATTTTTCAATTGGGAATAAATAATAGGTTACTTTATTTGATAAAATAACTTATTATACCTTAAGCCCAAAATTAAGCAAATAAGTATAGAGCATAATATCTTTGGAAGATTTATATGATGATGACTTTAATGCTTAATTTAATATACTTGTCATAAATCTATGTTTAGATTTAAAAGTATTAAATTGCAATTAATAATTCTTAGAGAATTGATTTGACTATTCTAGAGGTGAAAAGTCAAAGTTTGCAATTGGGCATGTGCACAAGGTGCACATCGTTTCGATATTCCGAAACCCGAGGCTTGGCCAAAGTTTGTGATGAATATTGAAAAGATAATTGACATATCCCAAAGTGACTACAATTTGGATATGGCAGACACGAAAGAATTAAAGAAAGGGCAAGGCTCTTACTTTAAAAATGTTTGTCAAAGTTATGTTCACTACTAGTATTGAAATTAGATTTTAAATACTTAGTGTGGACATAAAATATATGTTGATGTTCAGAATCTGCTTTTAGCAGGATACTGACTTCAAGCTGAGATTGCTCTGCGAATCGGAAACGGGACGAAAGTCGCTGTTTCGACCGTAGATACCTAAATTTAGGAACTACCCTTCGGGTGTGTACATAAATTAGGAACTGTTATAATGTAACTAGTTTGACTAGAGACATTATCTCTATATCAGTGTTTAATCCATTGTGGATAAACCTTTATATTCTAGAACACTAAGTGTTTCATTATATAAAGATGATACTGAGATAAAACATTAGATGTGAATAACAGAATTTATATTTTGAATATAATGAAATCTCAAAACATATAAAATGACAAATAAATAGCTCAAATTGATTTGATCAATAGAGACTTATTTGTGGCATTGTTGTGTCTGGGACACAATTAAACAAGATTCGTATATCCCCACTTTTGAAGAGTGGGTACTAGGACTGATTTGACTATTCAAATAAAGTCTACGAATCTAGTTTGTTAGGTAAAGTACCTTGAACACTGTTTACTTGGTAATAGTGTAAGTGCCACTGATCTGTTAGCCCTATTCATGGTGAAGGAGTTAGTGGGCCATAGCTTGGCTAGTATGGACCTGAACATGATGTTTTCGTACTTAGGATTTTCGGATTATGCATCACGTTATGGTATTGTGTTTCTTTTTAAGACACAGATCGCCGAATTAGATTTCGATCAGAGTAGATACACAGAGATAATACATCTCGACACGGAATAGTGAACTATATTCTTATATACTTCGTCACGGTAAGACCGTAATGGAAAAATACTTAAAGCCAGTAAGTTTCAAAACACAAGATAAAGAGTATAGTATTCTTTCAGATGAGGACTCCTCCCAGACACGTCAGTTACCGGTGTGTCCGAACGAAAACCGAATTTTGTTATACATGATAAGGTTTATCACGAGTCGCTCTGAGCTATCATTTCCTTCAACGGATATGTATTAACAGTGCAAAACTTATTTAGAATAAGGTTCCATATAAATCTGTTTGACAGATTTCATATAGGATATGAACAGGAAAGAAACAGGGTTTCTCATTCCTAATAATTTGGGTATGCCGGGCATAACGTTTGGATGATACCAAACTAGAACCCAAATTGGATAAGTGCCAAATATAGGTTACCCTAAGGGAAACCATAAGTATAGTACTTATAAATCTCACATGAGAACAATATAATTGTTGCTCACCATGCGGTTTTCCTAAGAGGAACACCGATATGCAGTGGTCAGTGGGAGAATAGTGATACTCGATGAAAATCGGAGTAATACTATTCAAGGCACGAAGTCCTTAATGGAACACAAACAGTTCATCAATGATGAATCTGTACTATTAATCTTCGAATACACAAGAACCGCGTAGATCGGAGAGAATCAGGAAACAACCTAGGGTATGGGTTTCTGATGTAACCCCTTAAAGATGTAAATCTTATGGAGGTATACCAACCGACTACGTTTTGAGGAAGTGATACAAGGTATCGACTCCCTATTATGGCAAAGTGCCATGAGTTCGAAATGGATTCCATGTATAACAACTATTTTGGATACTAGTTGTTGTACCGCAAGGCATTGTGCCTATTGGTACTATAAACGTCTTCAAGGAAGACATACATGGATGGCAACATACCAACGTACAAAGCTAGGCTTTTGACGGAAAGGTATCGTTATCAACATTGTGTTGATTACGGTTCAACCTTTTACCTGTTGCCATGGTAAATCCATTTTGAAGATGCTTGTGAATACTGCATATTTCATTTATGAAATGTGTCCGTTAATGTCAAAATTGCTTTCCTGAAAAGGAACCGTTTGGAGGATGCTTACAACATCCTGACGATTTGTATAACCGACAAACAAGGTTTGCGGGTTATTCGATCCATGTTTGGATTGAAGCAAGCATAAGGTTCTTGGAACTGTCGTTTTGAAATAATCATAATGGTTAATGATTTGATTCAAAACGAAATGATTCTTGTGTATATAAGGAGGTTAGTGGGAGCGCACTGACAAGGAAATTCCCATAAAGCAATTGATGAAAGCTTGGCTTTCATAGAAATTCTCCGTAGAATTCTGGAGAGTAACAACCTTTATTCAAGGAATAAAGATCTACTGGGATAGATTTGGAGTTGTTAATACTCTCTGGGAAATTGTACATTTAAAATGTACTTGATATGGTGTCTCATACGCTTTGAGCATATGGAGTCACAATCGGGTCAATCCAAGTGATAGTCACTGGATTGAAGTTAAGGACATCTGTTAGTATCTTAGAGAACTAAAGATGCTGTCTTAAACTATGGAGAAGAGAACTTGAAGTGACTGGGATCACTACCGCAAGTTTCCAAACAGTTAAATACTGCGGTACTATAAAGTTTGAATAACGGGACAGTGAGCTGGAAATCTTCCGAGCAAGATACTGTTGCCGAATAAACAACAAATGCGGATTATTGCTGCAGCTGAGGCAGCAATAGAAGCCATTTGGGTCGATAATAAATCTAATTAGATTAGATAGTTCTGTTAGCAGCTGAGCTAGGCGTCAGCACAAGGCTAAAGAATTAAAGGTCTCATCGACGATCCAGATATATACTTCTATATCATCTGATTCGTTCGGATCATACATCGTGGCGATGTGATGATCGTATAAATCGCGTCAGACGATAATCATGGAAATCCGCTGACGAAAACCTTTTCTCAGCAATTTGAGCGAACCGTACATAGTTCGGGTGTGGGACACTTGAGTGACTGGCTATGTGCCAAGTGGGAGATTGTTGGATAACATGACCCATAGCGTCACTATTTGTACAGATCATAGTGTTGTTGTACAAATTAACTATGTGACAAGGAAATTGCACTCTCATCATTTGTGATTAGATCACCATAGATGTATAAATGAAGAGAGGTCCCTATGATTAGTTCCTGGATTGAGATGATATGAGACAGTATCAGTCCACGAAGGATTAATCATTAAATATCCCTAGCCGGAGTATTATCGAGACTGGACATCGATAATGCGGAATAGGCTAGTATTGCACTTGTGCGCGTTGTGAGGGCACAACGGCATAGTTCTCATATATTTGGGTATTGGATACTCATGCAAGTGCGATAGGAGGTTGTGTTTCACCGATGGTACGGGAAACAGCTTCGCTCTGGATAGACCCCTCGGAATCCCATTGGTATTATGACTATGTGTCTATGGGAGTCCGACATCAGGGTAGGTGTGTATGGTCTTAACCTGAGACTTGCACCGCTAATGCTTACGACAATCAGTATACTTTGTTGAGGTCGTCTAGGACTCTAACCGGTTCTGTGTACGCCAATGCTGGGTATATTGAGAATCGTAGAGTATTGGGTGTATGTCAAGACGGAAGTATCACTCCAGTCATAGTGGAGATGATGTCACGCAGGATACGGTATTAGTGCTCTTAAGTGCTGGCCGACCATCGGGATATTATGACAAGGTCATGTATATCCGATTATAGAGACTAGTTACCAGACATCCGATATGTGCTTCGGACGGGGCAGACACTTATCCAGCCCCAGCCCTAGCACGTGACTATCCGATACTGGGCCGATATACACAATACTTGGTATACTACGCTTGATATAGATCTTAAATATTCTTAGAGAATATGACCGGAGAATTGGATAGACTTCGTGCTTTGCTAGAAGCCGATCTTGTCTCGTAAATCGGTAGAACGTAGTACTTGGTACGTACGTGATTCGGATATTCCGACGACCGTATTTACTGCCGAATTATCCGGGGATCTCATGGGTCGCTTCCCGATAATGCACCGATGACGCATAACTCGCACTCATTAATAATCTGGGATTATATAGAAGAAAGAGAAAATTAATCTAGGATTAATTACGGAGATATTTTATCTATGATAAAATATCGTCTAGAGAGAGATAACGATTAATTTGGAATTAATCGATAAATTAATATATTCGATATATTAAACGAAATTAGATTTCGACGCAGAATTAAAATTAGATTTTAATTCGGGCGAACGAATTAATTTAGAATTAATTCGTTAGCGACGTGAATAGTGAATTCGCTAGGCGTAATCATTTAATTACGACGCGACGGAAAAACCGTTATTTGGAATTAGCGAACCCGAGCCCGAATGTGATTGCGAGCGCATTCGTATTTCGAATTCGAGTGCGGCGACGCAAGTCACATCAAGCGTCAAATCATTCGTCACATCAAGCGTCAAATCAAATGTCACTTTGAGTGATGTGATTGATTGATGTGATTGATTGATTGAATGACTACATGTCACTTTAATAAAGTGAAATGAATAGTTGATGGCTTTAGGTGAAATAGTGTTAGTTGGTAAGACTTTTACCATTTTAATTATTTTAATGAATTTTTGGTAATTGTAATGTATTTTTTTGAAAAATATATAAGGCAGTTGGAAACTTTACTACCTAATGAACACATTTTATCTCTCCATCTCTCCCTCTCTCTATTCACGCCCAGGGGCTTCATTCTCTCCTATTTTCACAGCTCACTGCCGTGAGCTTCTAGGGAAGCATGAGTGGTTTTTGATGCAAAAACGCAAGTGCTAGCACACTTACGAGAGTTGCGAAGGTGTTAGGGAAGTCCACCCATGAGGCGGGATCCATTCGACGAAGTTTGGAGCTTCAAAATTGGATCCAAAACTGCCCAACCAGTGAGCAAATTCTGCAGCAGTTCAGGCGTGAAAACAGTGGGGTTTTTGGCTTGATTCGTCTTCAAATCATCTCAACCGATCGATGTGAGTATTCCGCAACTTCGTCGATATGTATTCGCAATGTTTTTCATGCTTATAATCGATCCGGGACCATAATAGAAACCAACAAAACGACTCGCTGAAGATTTCCTAATATATAGTACACTAACGTCAATAGGAATATTCTCGGGTTGAGCGAGCAAAGTGGTCCTTCAACTTGAGATACCACAGTGGATATATAAGTTATCCTCCACACTTTGATGACAGTCACGTCACCAATCTATTTAGATTAGACCTCCGTCTGTTCGTTGGGTGTGGACTGATGCTCATGATATCAAGTGCGTATCAAGATAGAATATGTCAGTCTTGTGTACAGAGCTTAGGTATCTTACACATATTTGCGATCTAGTAAATCCATGGCTGTGGTATAACTTCGGAAGCGAGTTCCGAGTGTTATTTAAAAATCGTAAATTTGAAAGTCGACTATATTATACCATTAGGATTTGACATTCTTATCTATATCCCAGGTATAATATGGATAGCCTGTGACGGAGGGATTATACGTATTCAATGACTTCGACTTGCATATTTTAGCGAGATTATTCGTGGTCATCCTAATTCATGAGTGGGTGAATTATGGACACGAAATTGGATTTCATGACGGATAAACCTGAACTTAGAGAGTCTCACAATATGAAGTATACTCGTTGAGCACTTGAGTAACACGTTATGAATAATACAGATTATTCATAATACTTCACCGAATTAAATGAGTTAATTCAAGTCGTTTAAACGGTTTAAAGAATATACATACATTAGAGGCATTTCGGTCATTTGATAATTAATATGTATTTGTATTTGATAAAAAATTTGATTTGATACATATTAATTATTTGTCAAATGAGATTTCAACACATGCCTTTAATATATGTATTTGGTATTTAATGTAAATAAAAATACATATATAATAATAATCGCATTAATTAATTAATGTTTTAAATGTTAAATGTAAATATAGATAATTCAATTATTCCAATATTACATAATTATTATGCAATATGTTTGATTAATATTGGTTACATTTGGCATGATTTTATTAAGCTTAAAGTTTACAAATTGGATTTGTTAACTTAAAGGTTATTATTATTAATTAATTAGATTATTTTACCAAATGACCAAAAAAACCTTCTTTAAACACCCTAAGTTTGTTTTGCTTCATATTTAAAGTTAGAAAATTTTGTTTTCTCAATAATAAGATAGCCATGGCTGAATCCTTTGAAGAAAAAAGCACCCAAGATTTTCTTGAAGAATCAAGGAAGAAAGTGAAGAAAATCAAGAAAAAGTTTAAGGAATTTAAAAGATTTAGAGGTAATCTTCAAAACTCTTAAAATTAGAAAGTCTGTTTCTTGTTTTTGAGTATGTAGACAAGTTCTAGGGTTTCTTCATTTCTTATATTTGGGTTTTTGATTTGGAGGATGGATTTGGAGGCTAAATGCATGTGTGAAGTTGGATTGGATAATATTATTGTAATATTAGTTCAATTTTATCATTTGATGACTTGTTGCCATTCTAGAGTGTTATGACCACTCCTGTAACTCCTAGAATTGTTCTTGAGTTCTTCATAGGAGGTGACTTTGGTTGGTGTTAATGTTGATATGATTAATGTTGAGAAAATTGGATTTAAAGCAAGAAAAATGATATTTTTTGTTACCAATTCAGATCTAGAATTTCTGTGATTTTGGTGATGAAAATTATGTTGTATAAATGTATTGGACGTGTTTTGGACATTAGAATAATTTCCAGAAATTGTTTCGGAGTTGAAATATGCGAAAATAGTGAAAAATCACGTTACCGGGTGACCTTTAAGCCAACCGGGTGACGGCTGCCCAAACATTGAATTGGTCACTATTCGGGCAGTCCATGAACTTCCCTTGTATTGTTCGGAATGACCTGTGTAGTTCCCATGTATATTGGGTAGTCTGTTCGGTCAAAAATGCATTTTATGCCATTTTGCGGAAAAATATTTTCGTAAAAGTTTCACGATGTTTCTTAACTATTTATGTCGTTATTTGATATCGAATGAATATGTTTAGGTGAAATATAACTGAATTATTCAATATATTCGATAATTTAAGAAGTTATAAAATTATGATTTCACCCGTACCGCGAGCTTCCGCTGCGCCTGCGCCAAAACCCCAACAAAAATGGTATCAGAGCAGATATGATCATTCGTCCATAAAATTTTTCATGCTTGATATATGATATATAATCCAATTTTTATGTTTGTACATGCATGTAATTTAGATATTTCTTGACTTTTCGGTTCTATGCAAACGGGAAACGTAACAGAAATTTAATGGTTAAGTTAAGTTATGTTTTCTAAGGTAGAATTGTACTGTTTAGAAATTGATCTAGATTAAATTCTACATTTGATGTAGAGCAATGCTTTCTTGAGGAATATCCCCGTTTAAATAGGGCTGTAAAGTGACATATATTGGATGCATGTTTCTTGGTCCGTCTTGTCAATACGGTTTATGGGTATCTTTCTATGGCTGTATTCGAGAAAGTGCAAAAACAGTGAGGGTGTAGTTGATAGAATTTTATCCATGCCAGATGTATATTTGATACAAGACAAATTCAAGTGAAAGTGGAAACCCTGAATGTGCCAAAGCTGTCAGGACTACATCAGTAGCTTGAGTTTGTCATTGGCAAGTGAATCCTTGATACGCCTCCTTGTGAACGTGCCAAAGCTGTCATAACGAGAAATGGTCAGGACCAAAATCAGGAGTCACAGTGAGTGTGATTGACAATGAGTTGTCTACCTAATGAATATACGTAGGCGAGATCATACCAAAGCTGTGAGTCGAAATATATTCATGGGGTCCACTTCTCACTATGGAATTCGATTTAATTATTGTATTCCCATTTTCCGTTGGGGATTACAGTGTTACTTAAAATATTGGGAGACATTGCTGGGTTAAAAATCCATAACTAAGGTAGTGCGTAATATTATATAAATTGTTGCTTTTGTTTTCCTTTATTCAATATTAGTAATATAATTAAACTTCTAATCCACTGCAAGCATATTATTTGAAAATTTTTTATGACTTCGCTTATGGTTGCGTATTTCTATAATAGGTTCTAGAATGTAAGTAGACTTGGATATTGTTAGATTAGTCAAAACCATCGGGAACTGTTGTTCCGATTTTCTTGAAAATCAAGATGGCTAGTGACTTAATTACTAAGTCACGATTAGTAATCTAAATAGATATATGTTTTACGATATAATTGTCTAGAGATAATAATTTCTTGTGCGGTAAAAATTGACATGAATTAGTTCATGTCTCGAGATTTTTGACTGGCATTAAGAACTCCATTAGGTATTTGTTTATCTTATAATGATGTTTCTTGGCTTTAGTGACTTTTAGAAGTCACGTGTTTGACACAGTTTGCTAATCAATTATTTACAATTGTTGTAAATAATTGAAGGCAAATTATAGAGCTTAAGAAAGGAGATGTGTATAGTTGTGTATAGAGAATATCGATTCTCACAATAAGGAAACTATAGATATTAGATACCATATCTCCCGTCTAGTTATTTAAAATAATGATTAATGATTGTTTTTGATATTTGATATAAGAATTTGTGACTATTGGATAGTTACTTGTTCTACATAAACAGTTGTTACATATTTTAATATGACTAGTAGTGTCATTGATAAGAGATAAACATTAAGAAAAATATTCAGTTAACTAAATAACTTAGAACAGTGCTTTATGAGATTTTGTCACATAAGCATCAGATGCTTATTCCTTATGGTAAATGATGGTCTGATACGAGATCACTGTTAGACATTGTGTCCCATAGCGTCACTGTTTGTAAATGATATTGTATTATTGTACAAAATTAACTATGTAATTATGAAATTGCCTTTTGCCATTTTGTAAATATTATTTACTTTGATATATAAATGGCGAAAGTCCATATGATTAGTACTGGATTGAGATGATATGAGACAGTATCAATCCATAAAGGTTTAATCATTAAATATCCCTAGCCGTAGTATTATCGAGACTGGACATCGATAATGCGGAATAGGCTAGTATTGCGCTTGTGCACGTTGTGAGGGCACAACGGCATAGTTCTCATATATTTAAGTATTGGATACTTATGCAAGTGCGATAGGAGGTTGTGTTTTACCGATGGTACGGAAAACAGCTTCGCTCTGGATAGACCCCGCGGAATCCCATTGGTAGTATGTCTAGGTGTCTATGGGAGGCCGCATCAGGGTAGGTGTATATGGTCTTAACCTGAGACTTACATCGCTAGTACTTGCGACAATCGGTAAACTTTGGTTTTGGTGGTTGGGGACCTTAACCGGTTCTGTGTACACCTCTTCTGGGTTTATCGAGAATCGTAGTGTACTGGATGTGATGTCAAGATGGAAGTATCGCTTCAGACATATGGAGGTGATGATCACGCAGGACACAGAACTAGTACTCTATAAAAGGTTGCAACCGTCGGGACAATATGACTAGGTCAGGATTGTCCGATTTAAAGAGACTAGTTGCTTGATGTCCGATATATGTTTCGTACGGGGCAACACATCTCCAGCCCTAGGCCTAGCATGTGATCATCCGATACTGGATCGATGTACGCAATACTACGGTATACTACGCTTGATATAGATCTTATATTCCTATAAGAATATTTCTGGAGAATTGGGTAGGCATGGCGCTTTGCTAGAAGCCAACCTTGTCTTGTGAATCGGTAAGAACGTAGTACGAGGTACGTACGTGTTCGGATTATCCGACGACCGTATTTACTGCCAACATATCCGGAGATCTCTTGGGTCGCTTCCTGAAGATTCACCTATGATATTTGATTCGAACTTAATTAATCTTGGATTAATTGCGGAGAAACTTTATCTCGGATAAAGTGCCTTATTTAGAGAGAGAGAACGATTAATTTGGAATTAATCAGTAAAATTATTATATTCGATATAATAATTGAAATTCGATTTCGACGCGAAATTAAAATTAGATTTTAATTCGGGCATACGAGTTAATTTAGAATTAATTCGTTAGCGACGTAAATAATAATTTCGCTAGGCGCGATTATTTATTTAAATTCGATTTAATTAACGTCGCGACGCAAGTTCGGTATTTCGGAAATATCGAACCCGAACGCGTGAGTGGACGTGGGCCCACTTTCATTTGGAAACGTGTGGGGCCCACTTGACACATGTCATTATATGTATTATTTTATTGATAATGCATTGCATGGTGATAGTGTATAATACACTCTAATGTTATGCATGGAATTTGAGTGTTTGACACTATAAGCCTTTGCATGGCTTGTGTCATAGATTTATTATTATTTAATAAATATTATGACATAAATATAAATTGATTTTTGGTATCAAAAATCAACAAGAAAAAAAAGGAAAAATCTCTCTTCTCTCTCTCACTTGGCCGAAAACTGCATGCAGTTTTTTGGTCTTCATCTTCTTCATTTTGGTTGCCAAAAGCTTGAAGAAAGTGTGATTGTTTGGAACATCTCCTCACATGCAAGGCTAGCACCTTTCAAGGGATCAAAAGAGGTGATAGGGAAACCATCATAGAGCTTGGAATACTCAAAGCTTGGAGCTTTCCACATCTTCTCACCTTGGCCGAAAATCATCCACCTTCGAGCTTCCATCTTGGCTTGTTTTTCTTCATCACAAGATATTGTAAGTATGATTCCGCCATACTTCAAGTTTATATATATATTCTTTGTTGTATTTCATATATGCTTAATCTTTCCTTGGGACATATTATAGAAACCAACAATCACACCATATATCCTTATCCATTTAATGAATATTGAATTCAGGATGTGATTAAATCCCATTTAACCAATAATTGTCATTGGACTACATATTTATTAAACTGATACATTGGATGTATGTAGTTTAATAATTTAGAAATTGCCTTGGATAGTTTTTTTTACTTCGTAAATTAGTTATTGAATTGTCATGAGTTAGTTGTGTGTGTTTCTAAAAGAATATATATTGAACATCTTGAATGGTTCGAGAACTTTCAATATGTTTCTGATGAAACGCGGATAAAATATTTTGAATGGTTCAAAGATATTCTATATGAAATGTTGAAAACTATATTTTAAAATTCGTCGTGAGTCTTTGAATTGTTCAGGGATGTTTGATATGATCAAACATATGAATTTATGGAAATTAGTTCTAAGGTTATTTAATGAATTTGATTCTTACTCAATATGTTTCTTCTACGATTCCATTGTGATGGAATTGGTCAGTGGTAGAAATCGAATCTTACATGTTCTGATTCGTTTGATATTGAGTGTTACCGAATTAGTTTTCAATACTCTTGGGGATATGCTCCAGTAATACTAATTCATCATTTCAATTAAGATTCCATTAGTTTCTACAATTACGTATATAATATGTATAAGTAGAAAATTCGAATCCTGAAAAGTTTGAGATTTGAATCTTTCTTTTCTATAATGGTTATATAATTAAAAAATAATTACGCCTTCTAGGTACAAGTAAACATTTATCATTTATTCTATTTTATAGAATATTGTATAATATTTGATAGAATATCTTTTCTATGATCCCGAGTAATAGAATTATTTTATTACTTGGTGTGTAATATTAGATGTTGACCATTTTAGAAAAGACTTGACTAATTGAAGTCAAATATGAGAGTGATAAACTATTGTAGACACTGCATTTTTTCATAAGCCCAATGATGAGCCTTGTATGGAGGCACTACCTAAAAAGTTGCGAAAGTTGCGGGAAACGAAGGCCGAAATGAAAGAAAACCTCCAAAATTAGCACCTCATTAGATTCAGACTCACTAGCCAGCCTCAGATTCGCTCAGTCAGTTTCTGTTTCAAACCTTAGCCTCGGCCCAAAACCCCTACAACCCATGAAAGCCCACACCAAAACACCACACAAAGCCCATTACCCTGCAACCTACATGCCCAAAGCCCAAAAATCCATCCACACGCCCAAAATAATAAAACCCCATGCAAAACACATGTTAAAATCCCCTAAAATCAATTTCCAATTTAAAGAGATATGAAATCCTATCCTCACCAAATTTAGAGATTTTGTTCCCTAAATAAATTAAGAAAATATCTCTTATATTTACTTGATTTATTTCATTGCTTAGAAGATCCCTTGTCACTACAAATTGGAGACCAAATCACCAAGAGAAACCCTAGAGACATACGGCAAACACACTCTTTCACGTCAGACACTTCTCAAACACACACACGACACTCTTTCTACAACACTCACACGCCAAAATCACAAACAAACCCTAGGGGACACTTTTGAAGACTATCGGCAAACACACAACTTAGAGAAACACCATAGGATTCTTCTTCTTCTTAATCAACCACAAAGCAAACAAAAAGCAGCCAAAACACAAAATCCCTAAAGCCGAAACACAAACCAACGAGAAGCCAAAAACCCTTAGCTGAGACACCTTGGACACACACACACACTGAATCAGCCAAATAACAAAAGATAAACAACAAACAGAGCCATAAACCCCACCGACCAGCAAACAAAACAAAATTAAGCCACAAACAAAAAAACCCCATCGACCAAACAACAACAAAATATAGCCTCCAACTATCAGTCCTTCACCAACAAAACAACAACAAATAGCCTAAATCACCAAAAACACACCACAAAACAACCCTCACTTCACCGAAAAAACACACCAAAAAACCAGCCCCATATTACCGAAATTCAGCCCAAAAAATAGCAAACTAAACCATCAAAATAGCCCCCTAAAACAACCAGAAACGGCCAGTAAAAAACCGTGAAAATAGCCCCTGAAACAACCAGCAAAAACCATGAGAACCAGAAGCAAAATAGTGAACAAAACAACCAAAAAACAAGCAAAAAATTGCAAATAGCAAGCCAAAAACAGCAACCAGAAATAGAAAAATAGCGAGCAGAAATAGCGAAATAGTGAGTAGAAACAGCGAAACAGCAAACCAGTAATCCTTTCGGCGATGACCTAATGCACTTTCAAGAAAGCAACTTAAAAGGTAAGACCTGAGGGCACCCTTTACCATATTTACTTTATAGTTCCGGACACGGCACGTCTGGCTGGGCGTGAAATACGTCCAGCCGGGTATGCGAAGTCCTACATTAAAGACGGCCAAATTTGTGGTCACATTATTTTTCTCTTTCTGCATTTTATTATTTATTTTTATCTATTCTGTTATTTATCTTTTTTTATTTATTCATCGTTATTTATTATTTCGCATTTATTTTGTGTTATTTATCTTTTTATTTACTTATTCATCGTTATTATTATTCTGCATTTATTTTTGCTATTTAGCTTTTTGCCTGTTTACTTTTATTGTTATTTTATTATTTCACCCTCTTTTATGACCGTTTACATTGCATTGATGGTCATGTGTGTTATTATCACTTGCGGTATATCGGATGGAAACCCACACATAAATTCCGTAACTGAATCCGAATAGACGATAGTGCGGTCTGTACTTGGGATACAACTCCACGTACCGCTTGGGAAATATTTATATATGAATGTTTATGTCATTATTGGTGCTATTTTCGCAAGAACGTTAGTACACTTTTCCAAACGTAACTCGAATGCAGGCCTTCTGCCTCACTCCGTTCGAACGTGTTCTAGAACGCTACACAAACATGAACTCTCTGGAATACTTCGTTCGAACGCAGTTATGAATGCTACATAAACACGCACACACTGCATAATCTCTTTATTTATATTTCATGCATTTTTACTTCTTTAGTTATTTATTTTACCTTATGCGTTTGATAGTAATTATTTGCATTTATTTATTGACACTTTTTCCTGCTTTTGATTATTATAATTTTCATTGTCGTATTTCTTTATTTAATATGCTTTTGGGACTATGTATTTTCTTCAATTATTTCTATTAATGTATATGGGTGTGCAAATTTGTGTTTATTTGAATTATTCTCCATGTACTGCATAAGACTTGGTTATACCATTGTGTGAACCCGTCCATTATACTGGCATAAGTAAGGGATCATTCCGAACCCAATGGTTTGAGGTCTTCCCTTACAAGGGGTGAGTGCAGCCTTAAATCATTTCCCAATTCATGTTGGGTGGCAACTCTTTTATTCTCCGATTTAGTCCCCAGTGGGCTACTCCGTACTCTCTACGGGCTGCGAGCCTAATAGTGTCATGGTCGCCGAACATCATAGGCATAGTGGTCAACTCCACTTTGCTCCTACTGATGGCGATTCCACTGGGGATAGAGAATCGGCCCCAGTGGAATCGCCATCAGTAGGAGCAAAGTGGCTTTGGCTTTGGTTACCCAAGTCTCATATATTTTGCATACCATTTTTACCCCGATGGCGTCATGTATCGTGAAGTCACTTTCACTCAAGGCGGCGGATCGTTATGTGATGACCATCACTCGTTGGCACGTACCCTAGGGTATAAAAAAGGAGCGCTCACTTGGTCGCTTGAACCCTTGAGTGGGGAGACCTAGTTGTGAGCAACCCTTCACCGGTGGGAGCCATTATCGATACCCTTATAAGCCCACATATGAACCATAGTTATATGTCCTCTAGAAGCTACCCATATGCTTGTGTTTGGGACCATTATCATTTGGATCCATTTGGACCTCTCGTCATAGGATATACACTTCTTGGGCCACTTAAATTGGGACGAGTTTATGAATACCTTGATGGGCTTAGAAGGTCCAAACATGATCCAAATATGCCAGATGGATGAGTCCGATATCCGCACTAGCATTCATCCAGGAAGGATACGCCTTGTTATGGCATATTTGTATTCTTTTGAATATCTCCAAGTCAATCTCCACCACGACCGTGATTATCGAGAGCCCAATTCTTCGTTTCTAGACAATGGCACGATCCCTATAATAGGCTTAGTCAATCTTGTAAATGCGCGGTCTTTGTCTGTTACTGATGAAAATGGACTGAGGTAGCCAAGGTTCACTCCAGTAGCGTAAGAGAGAATGATTTCGTGTACCCCACATTGGTGCAAAAAATGTGCCATACCTATGGCAGAGATGGTCTTACCACGAGTATGGGAGGAAAAAGGTCGGAAAGATAAATGTTGTTTTGATAACCACATACATCTCATGCATCGCTTGCATACACTCATCATGCTAGAACCTTGTTTTGAAAGCCATCACAGATATCCGTTGGGTTAGAAAAGAATGAAGACTTGTCAAGAAGAGGTTAGCAACCATGGATGTGTCAGGTAGTGAAGGTTCTCGCATGGATCAATTGGAGACCAACATCACCAAAATTACCAAGCAACTACAAGCTTTGACCAATGTTGTGGCCAATCTAACAGTTCCTCACACAGTGGCTGTAGACACTGCATTTTTACATAAAAGCCCGAGGATGGGCCTCGTATCGAGGCACTACCCGATAAGTTGCGAAAGTCGTGGGAAATAGACGTCGGAAGGGAAAAATTTAGAAATAAATACATCAACAAATTTAACTCACTAATTGGCCTCGGGTTCGCCCGATTAATCTCTATTTTAAAATATTAAGCCTCGGCCCAAAATCCCCACACCCATCCAAAGCCCATTTGGCCCAAGCCCAATCCAAATAATTAAAACATTTAAAACACATGTCACAAATCCAAATAAATACCCTTCCTAAATTAAATTAAATCCAAACAAATAAAATTAAATCTATTTCCTAAATTAAATAAATCCCTCTCCTAAACTAAATAAATCACCTTCCAAATTAAATATATCCCCCACCAATTACAGAATATCCTTTCCTTATAACAAACTAATTAAAGATATCCCCCATTATTGCATGATCTTTGTTTCCTTCCCAGGCAAGGAAAGCCCTAGCCCACTCTTATAAAAAGGAACATAAACCAAACTCTTCAACCTTAGAGCTCATTCACGGTAACAACAAAAAAACTCATTCAGTAAAGATAACCCATTAATCGAACATCTACGGCACGTCTGTTGCCTCAAAAGCTACAGCCCTCCATCGTCATAAATAACAACAAAAACCCTTAATCGCATGCACGTCCCAGTGACCAAAACAGCCCTCACCATGCATGTTTCTTCAGCTAAAGTAACTACCCCTCACACAGAAAAACCCTCTCAACTCACTCCCATATCGACCAAATAAACAACCAACGCATAAGCAGCCCTCACTCAAAAAAGCCACGTGAAAGCAACAAATCAAAACCCCTCACACAGCCATTGACGAAAACACATCAAGCCGCTAACCCAAAGACACGTAAACAAAGACACAGCCTACCCCACAAACACATACAAGCAGCCACCTAGCAACCCCAATAACCGTGAAGCAAAACAAACCGAAACAGCCCCTCACCAAGCTGAAAAAAGTGAGCAATACGCCCATTGACCGATCTAGAATCCAGCCCCTAAATCGGTCAAAAATAGTAGCCAAATAACCCAAAACCAGTTAAAAAAGAACTCCAAAACAGCAAGTGAAAATAGAGAAAACAGCGAGCAAAAATAGCGGTTGAAAATAGTGAGCGGAAACAGCGAGTGAAAATAGAGAAAAAAACGAGCAGAAATAGCGAACCAATGAAAACAGTGGAAACACTAACGCTTCCAGCGACGTCCGAACGCACTCCCGAGAAGCGACTTAAAAGGTAAGACCTGAGGGCACCCTTTATTATATTTTATTTTTTCGTCCTGGAAATGACATGCTCGGTTGGACGTGGAATACGTCCAACCGAGTATGCGAAGTCCTACATTGAAAACAGAAAAATTCTTTGGTCACATATTTATTATTCCGTATTTATTTCGTATTATTAGTCTTTTATTATTTCACATTTAATTTATGTTTATTGTTGTTTCATTGTTCCGCATTTATTTTGTGTTATTTATCTTTCTTCATTATTTCGCATGTTTGTCTCTTCGGTTATTTATGGTTACATGCATTATCATGTTTCATGTATGTCAATATTGGGTTAGTGATTGAGTGTTGCCTCTCGTGGTATATCGGATGGAAGCCCAGACGTAAATTCTGTAGCCGAATTTGAATGGACGGTAGTGCGGTCTGTACTTGGGATACAACTCCACGTACCGCTAGGGGAAACACTCATGCATGTGTTTATGTGATTATAGATGTCTTTTTTGTGATCTCGTTCGAACGTGTTTACGAACGCTACTCGAACGTGCACACACTGGACATATTTTTTCCTCATGTTTCATCATATTTGCCTCTTTGGTTATTCGTTTCTGCATCATGTGCTTAAATATCCTTTCTTTAATGTAGTATGCTTCCATTGTTTCTATTAATGTTCATGGGTATGCAAACTTGTGTGTTTATTAAATTATTTTGCATGTGTTGCATAAGACTTGGTTATACTATTGCATAAACCACTTCATTACAATTGGCATAAGTAAGGGACCGTTCCGAACCCAACGGTTTGAGGTCTTTCCTTGCTATGGGTGAGTGCGGCCTTAAATCATTTCCTAGTTCACTCTGAGTGGCGACTCCATTTTTATTTCTCTGGTTTAGTCCCCCGCGGGCTACTCCGTACTCCCGACCGGGCCGAGAACCCGGACAGCGTCACCAATTTCTGTGTCCTACAGTCTGGCGACTCTACTGGGGATAGAGAATCGGCCCCGAAATAATGTATTATAATATTTGTGATTTTTGCTTTAGTTGACCTTGTCTAAAGTTGATTTAACCTAAGGTATTATTGGAGTTAGATAATGATTTGGTGTCATCTTTCACTCACTACCTTTTTTATAGCCAAAAGGAAAAGCTGTGAAGACATCTGGATAATCATCTTAAGTGACAGACTAATTTGGATGATCTGTTGTTTATTCTTGTCACCAAGGCGATAAGAGTCTAAGAGGCAAGGGTATTTAAGAGAGTTCGCTTCACCCTCCCTCTGGGGAATTTTCAATAGAGAAATCCATTGGACAATTATTCATGTATCGTGAATTCGTTTTCGCTCGAAGCGGCGGATCGTTACATGGTATCATCACTTGTTGGCACGTACCTTAGGGTATAAAAAAGGTGCGCTCACTTGGTTGCTCGAACCCTTGAGTGAGGAGACCTAGTTGTGGGCAATCCTTCACCGGCATGAGCCTTTATCTATACTCCTATAAACCCTGATGAGCGGAAAATATATCAATATTTACCACCCATTTTACTTAATATTTTGTTTAGTTTCTCAGGTTTGATGAACATTTTGATGTGTTTTAGTTTATTTTGCAGATAAAATAATATTGGGACACAATGAAATCATTTAGGACAAAATGTGGGACAAATAAGGGCAAATATTGGACTTGACATATTAATTTTGGAGATTGAAAACTTGAAAGGGCGTTTTAACGAAGTGCAGTTTTGGAAATTCCAATTTTGCGCATCTGTCGTATTTTAGGCATAACGTTTTACTCCGATATTGGATTGATCTGATCCAAGTACCAGATTAAAGAAGACTCAATGATCTACAACGTTTAAAGACAAAATAATTTCTAATTCTGAAGATTTCATTCCCAAAATTGATAATCCATCTAGAAGTGTGTTGTGTGTAATTATTAAAGTCATTTTCAATCATTTTCAAAGAAAAAAAATAAATTAATAAAAATAAATAATAAAAATTATCAAATCACCATCAAAAATGATAAGCAATTAGTGGAGCAATTAATAATGGATTTGGTGGAGCAATTAGTGGAGCAATTAATAATGGATTTGGTGGATGATTTGATGGAGGCAAAATTTTGCCTATAAATAACAAGCCATTTCATTTGTAAATTCATACTTTCTTCTAAGGAATTCCTTAAGAATACTAATAAGATTGTATCTGTTTGTTTATTTACAGCTTTCAGTAATTAATTTCCGCTTTCGCACTTTCTTTTCTTTACTTTTCAGTTTTTACTTTCCGCAATTTACTTTTACGCACAATAATTTTCTTTCTTTAATTTTCAATTTTTACTTTTCCGTAATGAGGAGGTAACTCCCCTTTGCTGGGGTAAAAGGTAAAACTTTTATTACTAATATTTAGATTAATCTCACTTAATTATAATATATAAACTAGTTAAAACCTGACTTAATGAGGATACCGCCATATTGGTCGGTTGGTAATTATTTAAATTGGTTTTAACCTGACTAAACTGGATACTGCCTGATTGGTCGGTTGGTAATTAATTATTAATTTGACTTAATCTGGATACCGCCTATATGGCTGGTTGGTAATTATCATGCAAATTTAATATATTATATTAAGGGAGATATCTAAAATAGAAGTAATAAAAGTGGATCCTTTTACCTCAATATTTTCTTTTATTGTACTTTTACTTTATTTACTTTTCAACAATTTACTTTTAGCAATTTACTTTCAGTATTTAGTTTTCAGTAATTTACTTTTCAGTATTTAATTTTCAGTATTTAATTTCAGCATTTACTTTCCGTCATTTACTTTTCAGCAATTTACTTTTCAGCATTTTTACTTTATGTCTTTTATTTTATTTAAGTTTTTACTACCCGTAAATATATGTCGTAACTAAGCCAGTTATCTGAGGTTGTGATGAATTCTAATATCACCGGTTTATAAGGGGTTATTTTATAGTTTGGGTAATTTAAAGGTTTACTTATTAAGTCTTAAGCTTAATGCATCTTGTTAATTGGCCACTAATAAGATTGATCTGGTAAATCTAAAATAAACTTGACAAATGAATTTTATGTTTCAACCTTAGATTTAATAGCCCACGATCTTCCTTGAGGATAGATAACCCTTTAATAGATTTTCTTACAGGATAGACATATACTCGTCGGGCGCGGGTAGCCATAATTGGAACTTAATCTTAATGAATCCAGGTAATTTGGTTGACATCGACATATGGTTCAATTGGGTTATACTGGGTATTTTCATCTGACCATCGACTGAGGCTTTCACATAATTTCGTGTTCCAGGTTAGTAAACCGATTTATTACACAAACATGAAATAACCACTTCATCTTTTAAAAGATATTAGAAAGATTCACAACCCTAGATAGTTTCTTAAAATTAAATTTTCTTAAAACTACTTTCGTGCAATTTTATTTACTTGTTTTTAAATTTAGAATCATCACCATTTCAAATCAATCAATCAACCTGTTAGATACTAGTAATCATTTGACCTCATAAAATTAATAGATTATGTATTAAGTCCTCGTGGGATCGATACTTTTTATACTACTTGAACGATACGTGCGCTTGCGTTATACGCGTGTGATTACGCACCGGTCAAACCCGCATATGAACCATAGTCATATATCCTATAGAAGTTGGCCCTTTATGCTTTTGATAACCACATGCATATTATATCTCATACATCGCACGCATCTCATGCATACACGCATCATTTTAACCCCTGTGTCTTAAAAGCCATCATAGATATCAGTTGAGTTAGAGAAAGAGAGATTTGTCAAGAAGAGTTTAGTAAACATGGATATCGGGGAAAAGGAAACCGAGAAACAGAAAACCTTACGGCAAGGATAGAAAACCATTGTGGGAAAAAAAAAATAAAAAAAAACTAAAAAGAGAAAAAAAAAAAATTGTTTGTTTTTAGTCCTTAATAGTTAGACATAAGTCCGATGATGAAATTGTTTTCTTTAGGGTGAAATCTTAGAAACGATAAGTTCTTGATGTGCTTTTATCTGATACTTTGAGTAATTGATCTATGTTAGACTCGTGAGCACTTAATCATAGGTTTATAGCAGTGAAAACTTGAGTAGTCGGTAAGGTGACTAGTTGAAGAAATTATAGGTCGATGAATGATCGTTTGTTTAGATGTCTATCCTGATTTTCTTGTGTTATGATGTGTGGTATAGTTGAAAATAAAAGAAAACTCTCTAAAGAAAAGAATTAAAACCACCTATAACCGATAAGCGTGAAACTACCTATGGGCGAGCATTAGGACCACCATGAGGAGAAATGCTACCTTAAAGGGTAGATGTGTTGAAAAAGAAAAAAAAGAAAAGAAAAGAACAAAAGAAGTTCAAAACGAAAAGAAAAAATAGAGACAAGAGAGAAAGAAAACCATACCACATTGAGCACAGAAAAGCAACTGCAGGGCATAATTGAGACATCTAGGCTGGTTTGACCCATCGATCCCAATTTTTTGACGAAATCATTGAGCTGGCTCACCTGGGGATGAATCTGTAAAGGAACCTTTGCACACACACACACTTTAAGTCTGGTTTAGATCATTTATTCAAACGCTCGGATTTGAGTTCGTCGAGTACTTTGAAGGTTCTTTGGTTTCGACACTGGGCATCCTTTGAGGGCAAAAATATGTATAACTATTGGGACTATTTCGTAAGAGGCAGCAAAGTATGTTGGTTTGGAAATGTCACATCACATGATCTACTTTGACCTAATGCAAGAAGCGAAGAACAGAAAGCTAAACAAAGTCTGGGGGCAACCAGTCTACCACCTCGCGAATAAGGGACATAACAGAATCTTGAGTCCTGGGACCAAAGAAAACTGAGCAATCACCAGAGTATAATTGACAGAAGGAAACTATAAGCATGCCCAGGGGCGACTAAAGATATTTGTAGGCAAATGGCAACAAAGGCACCAACAAGGCCTAACCCATCAGAATAGGAAATAAATCCATGCATACATGCATACATGTCACATGCACACAATTTTGCTTCGTTTTTGTTCACAGGTTTTGAAGAAAAGCGGTAAAGACAAACAGTTCGGGAATAAAGCCCACACTCAACACATTTCGGGAATAAAGCCCACATTCAGTACAGTTTGGGAACAAAGCCCACAGTCAATACAAGTTCGGGAACAAAACCCAGGGAATAAAGCCGACAATCCACAGTTCGGGAACAAAGCCCACACAATCAACATAAGTTCGGGAACAAAGCCCAGGGAATAAAGCCCACAATCAATTCAGTTCGGGAATAAAGCCCACAATCAACACAGTTCGGGAACAAAGCCTAGGGAATAAAGCCCACAATCAATTCAGTTCAGGAATAAAGCCCGAACCTTCATCTCGATTCAGGAACAAATCCCACAATCAATTCAGTTCGGGAATAAAGCCCACAATCATATAGTTTGGGAACAAAGCCCAGTGAATAAAGCCCATAATCAATTCAGTTCGGGAATAAAGCTCGCACCTTCATCTCAATTCGGGAACAAAGGCCACAATCAATTCAGTTCAGGATTAAAGCCCATAATCAACACAGTTCGGGAACAAAGCCCAGGGAATAAAGCCCACTCTCTACATAGTTCGGGAACAAAGCCCACAACCAATTCAGTTCGGGAACAAATCCCGTACAATCAACATAAGTTTGGGAACAAAGCCCAGGGAATAAAGCCCACAATCAATTAAGTTCGGGAATAAAGCCCACTCTCTGCATAGTTCGGGAACAAAGCCCATGGAATAAAGCCCACATTCAACACAGTTCGGGAACAAAGCCCAGGGAATAAAGCCCACAATCAATATCAGTTTGAGAACAAAGCCTAGGGAATAAAGCCAAAAATAAACACAGTTCGGGAAAAAAGCCTTGGGAACAAAGCCCACTCTCATCTCAGTTCGGGAACAAAGCCCATGGAATAAAGCCTACAATCAGTACAATTCAAGAACAAAGCCCACACTCTCTACACAGTTCGGGAACAAAGCCCAAAGGTGGTTCGAGAACAAAGCACAGGGGTCAAAAGCACCTCGCCATCACATTCAGCATGGTTCGGGAAGATAGCCCAAGGAACAAAACCCACTCTCTTCACAGCTCGGGAATAAAACCCACAGTCAGCTCAATTTGGAAACAAAGCCCAGAGGTCAAAGTGCCCCACCATCAAATCAACTCAGTAACGGTTCGAAAATGGACCACAACTATCACTGTTGGTTTCTATAAAGGTCCCAAGATCAATAACAAGCATGAAATATGTGCGAATACAAATCAACGATGTTGCGGAATACTCACATCGATCGGTTGAGCGACGCGGAGATGAACAAAACTGAAATCTGCTCACTGTGAAGCTCACGGTAGTGGCTGTGTGTAGCTCACTGGTTTTGCCCATTTGCCTCCAAGATTTGAGCTCCAAGCTTCGTCAAACAATTCCCGGCTCATGGGTGGACTTCCCTATCACCTTCGCATGACTTCGTAGTGTGCTAGCACTCCCAATTTTGCCACAAAATCGCGACTCTAAGCTTCCATTTTCTTCTTGATTCTCGGCAGTGGCTGCCAAAACCAGAAGCAGAAACAGCCCTCCATGGGCGTGTAAATGAGAGAAGAGAGGAGGAGAGAAAGTTGTGTTGAATTAGTTGGAAAAGTGTATATCATACACTTATATATTTTCCAAAAATAAATAAGTGATTTACCACTTTTTGGCTTCCAAAAAGTCAAATGGTAAAGCTTTCCAACAACTCCAACAACTACCATCAATCAATCAAGTGTCACATCACTCAAAGTGACATGTGATTTGACGCTTAATGCGACTAGCGATTTGATGCTTGATTTGACTTGCGTGCCGTACTCGAATTTGAAATGCGAATGCGCTCACAAACAATCCCGGGCTCAGGTTCACTAATTCCAAATTAACCAATTTTCCGTTGCGTCGTAATTAAATGATTACGCCTATCGAAGTTACTATTCACATCGCTAACGAATTAATTATAAATTAACTCGTTCGCCCGAATTAAAATCTAATTTCAAATCCGCGTCGAAATCCAATTTCGTTTAATATATCAAATATATTAATTAATCGATTAATTCCAAATTAATCGTTATCTCTCTTTAAATGATATTTTATCCCAAATAAAATATCTCCGTAATTAATCCCAGATTAATTTTCTCTCTCTTCTAATTAATCCCAGATTAATTTAGAGTGCGAGTCATACATCATCGGTGAATCATTGGGAAGCAACCAATGAGATCCCCGGATATGTTGGCAGTAAATTCGGTCGTCGGACTATCCGAACACGTAAGTACCAAGTACTACGTTTATACTGATTTACAAGACAAGGTTGGCCTCAAGTAAAGCGCCATGACTACCCAATTCTCCGGAAATATCCTTACAGGAATAAATGATCTATATCAGGCGTAGTATACGTAGTATTGTGTATGTCGATCCAGTATCGGATGATCACGTGCTAGGCCTGGGGCTGGAATTATGTCTGCCCCGTACGAAGCACATGTCCGATGTATGGTAACTAGTCTCTATAATCGGATAAACATGACCTTGTCATTTTATCCCGATAGCTGTAGAATTTAAGAGAACCAGTCCCGTATCCTACGTGACCATCATCTCCACTATGACTGGAGTGATACTTCCGTCTTGACATCACACCAACACACTACGATTCTCAATATACCCAGCATTGGCGTACACAGAACCTGTTAAAGCCCTGGACGACCAAAACCAAAGTATATTGATTGTCGCAAGTATTAGCGGTGCAAGTCTCAGGTTAAGACCAAATACACCTACCCTTATTTTGGACTTCCATAGACACATAGTCATACTACCAATGGAATTCTGAGGGGGTCTATCTAGAGCGAAGCTGTTTCCCGTACCATTGGTAAAACACAACCTCCTATTACACTTTCATGAGTATCCTATACCCAAATATTTGAGAACTATGCCGTTATGCCCTCACAACGTGCACAAGTGTAATACTAGTCTTTTACATATTTATCGATGTCCAATCTCGATAATACTCTGACTAGGGATATTTAATGATTTATCCTTCATGAACTGATACTGTCTTATATCATTCTCAATCCAGGAACAAATCACATGGACCTTCTATCTTGGTGATTTAATCACAAATGATAAAGTGCAATCTTCTTTGTCACATAGTTAATTTTTACAACAACACCATGATCTGTACAAATAGTGACGCTATAGGTCATAATTGTCCAACAATCTCCCACTTGGCCTATAGCCAGTCACTGGAGTGTCTTACACCCGAACTATGTACGGTTGGCTAAAACTGCTGAGAAATGCTTTCATCTGTGGATTTGCATGATTATCATCTGATGCGATTTATTCGATCATCACATCGCCACGATGTATGATCTGAATAAATCAGATGAATATCGAAGTGTTGGTTTTATTCTAGGTCCCAAGATCAAACAAGACATGAAAACAATGTGTGAACACATCAACGGAGGTAGCAGAATACTCACATCGATCGGTTGAGTCGATTTGGAGACGAATCAAGGCCAAAAAGCCACTGCCAAGGACGCCCACTGCATGCAGTTCACTGCCCTCCATTTTCAGTTTTTGAGCTGTGAAACGGAGCTCCTAGCTTCGTCGGACGGATCCCGGCTCATGGGTGAACCTCCCTACCACCTTCGCAAGTCTCGTAGTGTGCTAGCACTTGATTTATCACCATGAAAATCACTCTTGATTCCCTTATTATTCACGCCAAAATGGTTCAAAACAGTGAAGAAATACACTGGTTTGGGCGTGAGAGACATGAGAGAGATGAGAGATAAAATGTGTTGTTAACTTGATAAAATGTAAAGCAAAATTGATTATATATATTTTCCAAAAATAATAATCAATTTCCATTTAATTTTATCCAATAAATTAAATGAATTTTGGAGCCAAAAATCCAAAAAGTTTTCCCTCCAAAATGCTTTTACACTTTATGTCAAGTCCATCATTATTCACATCAAGTCACTTTAATAAAGTGACATGTTGTCAAGTCACATCACTCAAAGTGACAAGTGATTTGACGCTTGATGCGACTAATGATTTGACGCTTGATGCGACTTGCGATGCCGCACTCGAATTCGAAATACGAATGCGCTCGCAATCACACTCAGGCTCGGGTTCGCTAATTCTCAATTAACGAATTTTCCGTCGCGTCGTAATTAAATGATTACGCCTAGCGAATTCACTATTCACGTCGCTAACGAATTAATTCTAAATTAATTCGTTCGCCCGAATTAAAATCTAATTTTAATTCCGCGTCGAAATCTAATTTCATTTAATATATCGAATATATTAATTTAATCGATTAATTCCAAATTAATCGTTATCTCTCTCTAGACGATATTTTATCCTAGATAAAATATCTCTGTAATTAATCCTAGATTAATTTTCTCTCTCTTCTATATAATCCCAGATTATTTAAGAGTGCGAGTTATGCGTCATCGGTGGATTATCGGGAAGCGACCCATGAGATCCCCGGATATATTGGCAGTAAATACGGTCATCGGAGTATCCGAATCAGGCATGTACCAAGTACTACGTTCTATCTATTTACGAGACAAGGTCGACTCCTAGCAAAACACCAAGTCTACCCAATTCTCCGGACATATCCATTTAAGAATATTAAGATCTGTATCAAGCGTAGTATACCATTGTATTGTGCATATCGGCCCAATATCGGATAGTCACGTGCTAGGGCTGGGGCTGGATAAGTGTCTGCCCCGTCCGAAACACATATCGGATGTCTGGTAACATATTCTCTATAATCAGATATTCATGACCTGGTCACAATATCCCGATTGGATGCGCATCACTCAAGAGCACTAGTACCGTATCCTGCGTGACATCATCTGCACTATGACTGAAGTGATACTTCCGTCTTGACATCACACCCAATACACTACGACTCTCTGATAAACCCAGAAGTGGTGTACGCAGAACCGGTTAAAGCCCTGTACCACCAAGACCAAAGTCTATCGATTATCGTAAGTATTAGCGATGTAAGTCTCAGGTTAAGACTATACACACCTACCTTGATTTCGGCCTCCCATAGACACATAGTCATAATACCAATGGGATTCCGAGGGGTCTATCCAGAGCGAAGCTATTTCCTGTACTATCGGTGAAACACGACCTCCTATCGCACTTGCATAAGTATCTGATACTTATATATATGAGAACTATGCCGTTGTGCCCTCACAACGCACACAAGTGCAATACTAGCCTATTCTGCATTATCGATGTCCAGTCTCGATAATACTCCGGCTAGGGATATTTAATGATTAAACCTTCGGGGATTGATACTGTCTCATATCATTCTCAATGCAGGAATTAATCATAGGGACCTCTCTTCATTTATATATCTATGGTGATCTAATCACAAATGATGAGAGTGCAATTTCCTTGTCACATAGTTAATTTGTACAACAACACCATGATATGTACAAATAGTGACGCTATGGGTCATATTATCCAACAATCTCCCACTTGGCACATAGCCAGTCACTCAAGTGTCCCACACCCGAACTATGTACGGTTCGCTCAAATTGCTGAGGAAAGGTTTTCGTCAACGATTTGTTTGATAATTGTTTGACGCGATTTATACGATCATCACATCGCCACGATGTATAATCCGAACGAATCAGATGATATAGAAGTATATATCTGGATCGTCGATGAGACCTTTAATTCATTAGCATGTGCTGACGCCTAGCTCAGCTGCTAACAGAACTATATCTAATCTAATTAGATTTATTTTCGATCCAAATGGCTTCTTTTGCTGCCTCAGCTGCAGCAATAATCCGCATTTGTTGTTTATTCGGCAAAAGTTATCTTGCTCGGAATATTTCCAGCTACTGTCCCAGTGTTCAAACTTAATAGTACCGTATTATTTAATCGTTTGGAAACTGGCAGCAGTGATCCCAGTCACTTCAAGTTCACCTTCTCCATAGTTTAAGATATCATCTTTAGTTCTCTGAGATACTAACAGATGTTCTTCACTTAAATCCAGTGACTATCACTTGGATTGACCTGATCGTGACTCCATATGCTCGAAGCGTATGAGACACCAATACAAGTACATTTTAAATGTACAATTTCCCAGAGAGTGTTAACAACTCCAAATCTATCCCAGTAGATCTTTATTCCTTGAATAAAGGTTGTTACTCCCCATAATTCTACGGAGAATTTCTATTGAAAGCCAAGCTTTCATCAATTGCTATATGGGAATTTAACTGTCAGTGCGCTCTCCCACTAACCTCCTTATATACACAAGAATTATTTCGTTTTGATTCAAATCATAAACCATTATGATTATTTCAAAATGACAGTTCCAAGAACCTTATGCTTGCATTAATCCAAACATGGATCGAATAACCCACAAACCTCGTTTGTTGGTTATACAAAATCGTCAGGATGTTGTAAATATCCTCCAAAAGGTTTCCTTTTCAGGAAAGCGGTTTTGATCTATAACTGACACATTTCATAAATGAAATACGCAGTTATCAACAAGCATCTTCAAAATGGATTTACCATGGCAACAGGTAAGAGGTTGAACCGTTATTAACACAATGTTGATAACGATACCTTTCCGTCAAAAGCCCAGCTTTGTACGTTGGTATGTTGCCTTCCATGTATGTCTTCCTTGAAGACGTTTAATGTACCAATAGGCACAATGCCTTATGGTACAACAACTAGTATCCAAAATAGTTGTTATACATGGAATCCATTTCGGACTCATGGCACTTTGCCATAATAGGGAGTCGATACCTCGTATCACTTCCTCAAAACGTAGTCGGTGGATATACTTCATAAGATTGACATCTTTATGAGGTTAGATCAGAAACCCATACCCTAGGTTGTTTTCTGACTCTATCCGATCTACTAGTTTCTTGTGTATTTGAAGATTAATGGTATAGATTCATCATAGATGAACTATTTGTGTTCCATTAAGGACTTCGTGCCTAGAACAGTATTACTCCGATTTTCATCGAGTATCACTATCCTCCCACTGACCACTGCATATCGGTATTCCTCTCAGGAAAAATGCATGGTGAGCAACAATCACATTATTCTCATGTGAGATTTATAAGTATTATACTTATGGTTTCCCTTAGGATAACCTATATTGGCACTTATCCAATTTGGGTCTTTTAGTTTGTTATCATCCAAACGTTATGCCTGGCATACCCAAATTATCAGGAATGAGAAACCTCGTTTCTTCCCTGTTCATATCCTATATGATATCTGTCAAACAGATTTATATGGAACCTTATTCTAAATAAGTTTTGCACTGTTAATACATATCCTATTGAAGGAAACAGTAGCTCAGAGCGACTCGTGATAACCTTATCATGTCCAACAAAATTCGGTTTTTAGTTCGGACACACCGTCTAACTGACGTGTCTCGGGAGGAGTCCTCATTTGAAAGAATGCCGTACTCTTTCATGTACATATGAAACTTACTGCTTAAGTATTTTCCATTACGCTCTACCGTGGCGGAATAATACTATACCCGATCTGTTTATTTACTTCGTGTCGAAACTTTAAAGTTTCCGATTTGTGTTCTTCAAAAGAAACGCATAACCATAACGTGATGCAACATCCGTTAAGGTCACGAAATATTCATGTTCACATCTAGTCTAGCTAGATATGGGCCCACTAACTTCACCATGAATAGGGCTAACAGATCGGTGGCCTTTATACTATTACCAAGTATATAGTATTTTAAGTACTTTACCTAATAAATTAGATTCGCAGACCTTATTTGAATAGTCAAATCAGTCGTAGTACCCACTCTTCAAAAGTGTGGATATACGAGTCTCGTTTAATTGTGTCCTAGACAACAATGCCACAAATAAGTCTCTATTGATCAAATCAATTTGAGCTATTTATTTGTCATTTTTATATGTTTGAGATTTTATTATATTCAAAATATAAATTCTGTTATTCACATCTAATGTGTTTATCTCAGTATCATCTTTATATAAAAACACTTTAGTGTTCTAGAATATAAAGGTTTATCCGCAACGGATTAAACACTGATATAAAGATAATGTCTCTAGTCAAACTAGTTACATTATAACAGTTCCTAATTTAAGTACATACTCAAGGGTAGTTCCTAAACTTAGGTATCTACGATCGAAACAGCGACTTTCGTCCCGTTTCCGATTTGCAGAGAAATCTCGGCTTGAAGTCAGTATCCAGCTCATAGCGGATTCTGAACATCAATACATATATTTTATGTACCACACTAAGTATTTAAAATCCAATTTCAATACTAGTAGTGAACATAACTTTGACAAATATTTTAAAGTCAGAGCCTCGCCCTTTCTTTTAATTCCTTCGTGTCTTCCATATCCAAATGGTAGTCACTTTGGGATATGTCAATTAACTTTTCAATATTTCACAAACCTTTGGCCAAGCCTTGGGTTTCGGAATATCGAAATGATGTGCACCTTGTGCAACTTGCCCAATTGCAAACTTGGACTTTATCTCCACTAGAATAGTCAAATCAATTCTCTAAGAATTATAATTGCAATTTTAATACCTTTTAAATCTAAAGATAGATTTATTGTCAAGTATATAAATTAAGCACTAAAGTCATCATCACATAAATCTTCCAAAGATTTTATGCTCTACTTATTTGCTTAATTATGGGCTTAGATATAATAAGTTATTTTATCAAATAAAGTAACATATTTTTATTCCCAATATGAAAATTAAATCATTTAAAACATTTAATCCAAGGATTATATATTTTAAATATTCAACTTTTCAATTATTTCTTGATTTCAATAGTCCAACTATTAATCAATTTAATAAGGTATTATTCATTATAATGATTACAATAATCCAATTATTTAATCAACTATAATTTTAATTCAATTATATTGATTACTGTAATCCAATTATAAAATCAACTATATATCGAATGAGTTTGTATATAGTCCAACTATATATATTTAAAACAACATAAAATATTAGTCCAACTAATACTTTTGATTAATATGACGAGTAAAATATAGATGAGCGCGTTTAGCGAGTATTCGAACGAATGTTGCAAATTCAATACTTACCTCCCACTATTTTTCGTCGAGCCTCTAACCATCTGTCGAGTACTCGGGAAACCGTGTTTCCTAGTGGGCTAGGATCCCGTTAAATATCACACAATCTTGACTTTGGCCAACAAATTGTATGATAATTAACTAGGTAGATCTCGAAGATCAATTGGATCTCATCCAACTCCTAGATCCAGTAGGTGGACATCCAAGTCCCAAACATATATCTAATATATGCCTATATATCGAATATATACCCTAACCTTTTTCCTCTGAATCAACTAGGCCTTGGCTTTGGCACAACAAACCTAGTGATCCCAGTCAAGCGCGGACCCATTGACATGGAAGCTTCATAATCAATTTCAATGGACAAGAAGTGGTCTTGACTTTGGCCAACAAACCACAACTTGGACACGACACCGATATGGAACAAAGCCTCGTGATTAAAACACATCTTTGACGGACAAGGGCTTGACTTTCGCCAACAACCCCTGCCAATCTCGGATCTTGAGTAAGAATCACTCAATGGAAGGAAAATAAACGCTTGATATTTAACGAGGGTTTTTCGCGTGCAAATTGGCTACCAATTTAATTATCTTTGTTAAGGTCTCATCATCATACAAACCCTTAAACATGCATTCTAAATACATAATAAAGCGAGTATGAAAATAAATAATAATGATATGCGGATGGATACTTAACACATTGATCCTAGATCAAATCTCTCCCTTTCTAACTCAAGTTAGCACTTGTATTACTTCTACCCGTTACACTACACTTCTAAAGAACCTCATTTACATGGAGGGGAATAGGTGAGAAGAGAATACAAAGAGAATGAAGGTGATAAGGCTGGACACACAGGTCCAATTTAATAAATCGAATTTATTACAACAATTTCTAAAATTGCCCCACTCGACTAATATCCATCGGATATACATTATTCATACAACACAACCACGTATTCACACACATAAGCATGCTATCAATCAATCTAATCAAATTAATTAATCTGATAATTAAGTGATCATCCAATGTTCAAACACGATTTGATTTTGTTCGAGTCAAACTCGTTTTTGCGAATAAGTACTTAAAGTACGAATTCATGAATTAAATTAAACTACATCATTAAATCTAATTTAACATGTATTTAATACTAATTCACTATTCAATTCCAAATTAAATATTACACTTTTATTTAATAAACCTTTTACGATTTAAATTCCAAATTTAATCGTAACGCGTCTCAAAGACCGATTAACGTCCAACGTCAATTCAATTAAAGTCCAATGGGCTTTTAATTGATTTCTTAAGGCGTGGACTTTTGGTCAACTCGGGTCAAACCGATAACCAAAGTCCAATCCGAGATTTACCCCATAAGCCCATAAATCAATCTTGGCCCATTAGGCCCAATTGAACTTTAAAGGTTCATTAAGTCGCATTTGGGCTTAACGGAAGTGGTTTTGGGCCCAATTGGATCCAATCCATTTGGCCTAAACCCAACTTGATAAAATCAAGCCCAATAAGCCCAATTACAACATTAGAAGCCCAATATCAAAAATAGGCCCAAATAATTAAATTCAAAAAATCCAATTTTCCCAATTTAATTACCAAAGTGTATTACATGATCAATTACCCAAATCAACATTTCTAAAACATGAATTTACATAATTAATCATGGTCATATTTTCATCAATTGGTGTCCAACACAAATTAATCAAAAATCAAACCCATTTACATGCTTAAAGGTCTCGGCCAAGGGAGGGATTTTTATCCGATTCGAATTCAATCCAATTAATTTCACAATCGATATAAATCCTTATCCCGAATGATTTCCAATACATCCAATTATCAAAAATCAAAATTACCAAGACTTTATTAAGGCATAATCAATTCGGCCAAGGGGAAAAAATTAGGGATTTATGTTCAATTCAAAATTCAATCCAATTGACCTTAAATTAACATCATCCTAAATGATTCTAATTCATCTAATGAATCAAAATCAAAAAATTCCAAGAATTAAAATTTCCTTTAAATTCGGCCAACATCAATATTTTGGGGAAAATTATTCCAAATCAATTTTCAACAAATTGATCCAACCAATATGCAATTAAACATGTTATAAGCATACTCGAACAATCAATTTATTCAAATCATGCTCAAAACAAATTTACCCAAATTTTAAGCCCTACATTTTTCATGCTTGAACCTAGGCTCTTGATGCCAAGATCAAACAAGACATGAAAAAAACGTGTGAACACATCAACGGAGGTAGCGGAATACTCACATCGATCGGTTGAGTCGATTTGGAGACGAATCAAGGCCAAAAAGCCACTGCCAAGGACGCCCACTGCATGCAGTTCACTGCCCTCCATTTTCTGTTTTTGAGCTGCGAAACGGAGCTCCTAGCTTCGTCGGACGGATCCCGGCTCATGGGTGAACCTCCCTACCACCTTCGCAAGTCTCGTAGTGTGCTAGCACTTGATTTATCACCATGAAAATCACTCTTGCTTCCCTTATTATTCACGCCAAAATGGTTCAAAACAGTGAAGAAATACACTGGTTTGGGCGTGACAGACGTGAGAGAGATGAGAGATAAAATGTGTTGTTAACTTGATAAAATGTAAAGCAAAATTGATTATATATATTTTCCAAAAATAATAATCAATTTCCATTTAATTTTATCCAATAAATTAAATGAATTTTGGAGCCAAAAATCCAAAAAGTTTTCCCTCCAAAATGCTTTTACACTTTATGTCAAGTCCATCATTATTCACATCAGTCACTTTAATAAAGTGACATGTTGTCAAGTCACATCACTCAAAGTGACAAGTGATTTGACGCTTGATGCGACTAATGATTTGACGCTTGATGCGACTTGCGACGCCGCACTCGAATTCGAAATACGAATGCGCTCGCAATCACACTCGGGCTCGGGTTCGCTAATTCTCAATTAGCAAATTTTCCGTCGCGTCGTAATTAAATGATTACGTCTAGCGAATTCACTATTCACGTCGCTAACGAATTAATTCTAAATTAATTCGTTCGCCCGAATTAAAATCTAATTTTAATTTCGCGTCGAAATCTAATTTCATTTAATATATCGAATATATTAATTTAATCGATTAATTCCAAATTAATCGTTATCTCTCTCTAGACGATATTTTATCCTAGATAAAATATCTCTGTAATTAATCCTAGATTAATTTTCTCTCTCTTCTATATAATCCCAGATTATTTAAGAGTGCGAGTTATGCGTCATCGGTGGATTATCGGGAAGCGACCCATGATCCCCGGATATATTGGCAGTAAATACGGTCATCGGAGTATCCGAATCACGCATGTACCAAGTACTACGTTCTACCTATTTACGAGACAAGGTCGACTCCTAGCAAAGCACCAAGTCTACCCAATTCTCCGGACATATCCATTTAAGAATATTAAGATCTGTATCAAGCGTAGTATACCATTGTATTGTGCATATCGGCCCAGTATCGGATAGTCACGTGCTAAGGCTGAGGCTGGATAAGTGTCTGCCCCTTCCGAAACACATATCGGATGTCTGGTAACATAGTCTCTATAATCGGATACTCATGACCTGGTCAAAATATCCCGATTGGATGCGCATCACTCAAGAGCACTAGTACCGTATCCTGCGTGACATCATCTCCACTATGACTGAAGTGATACTTCCATCTTGGCATCACACCCAATACACTACGACTCTCTGATAAACCCAGAAGTGGTGTACGCAGAACCGGTTAAAGCCCTGTACCACCAAGACCAAAGTCTATCGATTATCGTAAGTATTAGCAATGTAAGTCTCAGGTTAAGACTATACACACCTACCTTGATTTCGGCCTCCCATAGACACATAGTCATAATACCAATGGGATTCCGAGGGGTCTATCCAGAGCGAAGCTGCTTCCCGTACTATCGGTGAAACACGACCTCCTATCGCACTTGCATAAGTATCTGATACTTATATATATGAGAACTATGCCGTTGTGCCCTCACAACGCACACAAGTGCAATACTAGCCTATTCTGCATTATCGATGTCCAGTCTCGATAATACTCCGGCTAGGGATATTTAATGATTAAACCTTCGGGGATTGATACTGTCTCATATCATTCTCAATCCAGGAATTAATCATAGGGACCTCTCTTCATTTATATATCTATGGTGATCTAATCACAAATGATGAGAGTGCAATTTCCTTGTCACGTAGTTAATTTGTACAACAACACCATGATATGTACAAATAATGACGCTATGGGTCATATTATCCAACACGAAGTATTTATCTGGATCGTTGATGAGACCATTAATTCTTTAGCCTGTGCTCAAGCCTAGCTCAGCTGCTAACAGAATTATATCTAATCTAATTAGATTTTGTTATCGACCCAGAAGGCTTCCATTGCTGCATCAACTGCAGCAATAACCCGCATTTGTTGTTTATATGGTAATAGTATCTTGCTTGGAAGATTTCCAGTTCACTGTTCCGTTATTCAAACTTTGTATAGTACCGTTTGCTACTTATAGTCATTTTATCAGTTTTAGGAAACTTGCTACAGTGATCCCAATCACTTCAAGTTCTCATTCTCCATAGACTAAGAAAGCATCCTTAGTTCTCTAAGATACTAACAGATGTTCTTAACATCAATCCAGTGACTATCATTTGGATTGGCCTGTTTGTGAATCCATATGCTCAAAGCGTATGAGACACCAGGTCGCGTACATTTTTCAATGTACGGTTTCTCGGAGAGTTTTCTGAAAGCCAAGCTTTCACCGATTGTTATCATGGGAATATCCTTTCCAAGCAATGACATATTATCATTATTTATAGGACATTTACTTTCAGTGCGCTCCCACTAACCTCCTTATATACACAAGAATCTTTTCGTTTTGAATAAAATCATAAACTATTATGATTACATCAAAATGATAATTCCAAGAACCTAATGCTTGCTTCAATCCAAACATGGATCGAATAACCTGCAAACCTTGTTTGCTAGTTTTGGTACGATAAAACCGATAGGATATTGTAAACATCCTCTAAAAGGTTTCCTTTTCAGGAAAGAGATTTTCCCGTTAAGTTGTCATATTTCATACATGAAACATACAGCTTTAGCAAGCATTATCCAAATGGATTTACCGTGGGAACAGGTCAAAGGTTTCATCGTAATCAACACAATGTTGATAACGATAACTTTTCGCTAAAAGCCTAGCTTTATACGTTGGTATGTTGCCTTCCATGTATGTCTTCCTTGAAGACTTATAAAGTACCAATAGGCACAATGCCTTGCGGTACATCAACTAGTATCCAAACTTGGTTGATATACATGGAATCCATTTCGGATATTATGGCACTTTTCCATAATATGGAGTCGATACCTTGTATCACTTCCTCATACGTAGTCAGTTGGTATTCCTTATTAAGATAGACATCTTTATAAGGTGAGATCAGAAACCCATACCCTAGGTTGTTTTACGACTCTCTCCGACATATGCGGTTCTTGTGTATTCGAAAATTAATGGTATAGTTTCATCCTTGATGAACTATTTATGTTCCATTAAGGACTCAGTGCCTTGAACAGTATTACTCCGATTTTCAACGAGTTTTACTATCCTCTCACTTACCACTGCATATCGGTATTCCTCTTAAGAAGATCGCATGGTGAGCAACAATCTAATTGTTCTCTTGTGAGTTGTATAAGTACTATACTTATAGTATCCCTAGGATAACGTACAATTGGCACTTATCCAATTTGGGTTTTAGTTTGGTAACATCCAAACGTATGCCTAGCATACCCAAATTATCAGGAATGAGAAACCTGGTTTCTTTCTTGTTCATATCTAATATGATATATGTCAAACAGATTTTTATGGAACCTTATTCTAAATAAGTTCTTGCACTGTTTAAAGCTTATCCGTTAAAGGAAATGATAGCTCAGAGCGACTCATGATTAGCCTTATAATGTCTAACATAATTCGGTTAGTTTGTTCGGACACACCGTCAAACTGAAGTGTTCTGGGAGGAGTCCTCATTTGAAGAATACTATACTCTTTCACGCATATAAGAAATTTATTGCTTAAGTATTTTCCATTACGGTCTTACCGTGACGGTTTAATACTTTAGTCGATCTGCTTGTCTATTTCGTGTCGAAACTTTAAAAGTTTCCGATTTGTGTTTCAAAGAAACACATAACCATAACGCGATGCCACATCCATAAAGGTCAAGAAATATTCATATCCATCTCTAGCCTAGCCAAACATGGGCCCATTTGCTTCACTATGCACTAGGGATAACAAATTGGTGGCATTTACACTTTTACCAAGTAAATAGTGTTATAGGCACTTTGCCCAATAAACTAGATTTGTAGACTTTATTTGATTGGAATCAAATGTGTCCTAGTACCCACTCTCTGAAAGAGTGGATATACGATTCTTGTTTAATTGTGTCCCAGACAACAATGCCACTTGTCAGTTTCTTCTAATCAAATTAGTTTGAGCTGTTTGTTTGTCATGTTATATATTTGAGATTTATTTATATTCAAAATATAAATATTGTTATTCACATCTAATGTGTTTATCTCAATATCATCTTTATATAATAAAACACTTTAGTGTTCTAGAATATAAAGGTTCACCCGCAGCGGGTCAAACACTGATATAGAGATAATGTCTCTAGTCAAACTAGTTACATTATAACAGTTTCTAAATTTAGGTACACACCCGAAGGTAGTTTCTAAACTTAGGTATCTACGGTTAAAACAACAACTTTCGTCCCGTTTCCAATTCGCAGATAAATCTCTATCTGAAGTCAGTATCCTGCTCACAGCAGATTCTGAACATCAATTTATATAAATATCACACTAAGTATCTAAAATCCAATTTTAATACTAGTAGTGAATATAATTTGACAAACATATTTGAAGTCAGAGCCTTGCTCGTCTTCAATTCCTTCATATTTGCTTTGTCCAAACGGCATTCATGGTTTCGCAATCCCGTTTGCCACAATTTAGGCAGACATTTTGGGATATGTCCTTTATCTTCCCAGAAGATTATAATGATTTTGCCTTTGCCCTTTTCATATTCCAGAAGCCTTTGGCCAAGCCTCGGGTTTCTAGTATATCGAAGTAAGGTGCGCCTTGCGCTATTTGCCTAATTGTAAACTTTGACTTTGTCTCCTTGAGAATAGTCATTAACTCTCAAAGAGTTATTTATTGCAATTCAGTACTTCTAAAATCTAAAGATAGATTTTTGAAGATCCTTCAATTTCATTATCATACTTTAAGGATCTAATCCTTATTTTGATTAAGAAATTAAGGAGTCTACTGCGACAAGCTTAATGGATTACGCACTTAAGTTATCATTACATAAATCTTCCAAAGATTATGCTCTACTATTAGCTTATCAAATAAAGTAACTTATTATTTTCCAGGACCATCCTAAAATGTTTTCCAATTTGAAAATTAAACCATTTAAACACATTTTCCCTAGGATTATGTTTTAAATGTCAATCTTTCATTTTTTATCTTGATTTTAATAGTCCAACTATTTAATCAACGATTATAGGTACTATTTATTATAATGATCACAATAGTTCAACTATTTAATCAATTATAATTTAATAGATTAAAATAAATTATATTGATTACTATAATCCAATTATAAAATCAACTATAAATGAATAGTTTGAATATAGTCCAACTATTTATTAAAAACAACATTTAAATATTAGTCCAACTAACATTTAATTTATTTGACGAACGATATTTGATTTGAACGCGTATGGCAAGTAATTAAACGAATATTGCAAATTCAATTCTAGCCTCCCACTATTTTTCGGCGAGCCTCTAACCCTCTATCGAGTACTCGGGAAACCGTGTTTCCTAGTGGGCTAGGATCCCGTTAAATATCACACAATCTTGACTTTGGCCAAAAAATTGTATGATAATTAACTAGGTAGATCTCTAAGATCGATTGGATCAAATCCAATTCCTAGATCCGGTAGGGGGACATCCAAGTTCGAAACATATATCTTATATATGCCAATACATCCAATGTATTACCTAACCTTTTTCCTCTGAATCAACTAAGCCTTGGCTTTGGCACAACAAACTTAGTGATCCTAGTTAAGCGCGACCCATTGACCATGGAAAGCTTCGTAATCAATGTCGATGGACAAGAAGTGGTCTTGACTTTGGCCAACAAACAACAACTTGGACAAGACACCAATATGGAACAAAGCCTTCGTGATTCAAACATATCCTCGACGGACAAAGGCCTTGACTTTGGCCAACAAGCCAATGCTAGTCTCGGATCTTGAGTGAGAATCACTCGATGGAAGGAAAAATGCTTAATATTTTGTGAGGGTTTTTCGAGTGCAAATTGGCAACCAATTTATTATCTTTGTTAAGGTCTCATCATCATACACCCCTAAACATGCATTCTAAACACATAATAAAGCGCATATGAAAAATAATAATGATATGCGGATGGATACTTTACACAATGATCCTAGATCAAATCTCTCCCTTTCTATCTCCCGTTAGCACATGTATTACTTCTACCTGTTACACTACACTTCTAAAGAAACCTCATTTACATTGAGGGGAATAGGTAAGAAGAGAATACAAAGAATATGGTGGTATAAGGCTGGACACGCAGGTCCAATTAATAAATCAAATTTATTACAACAATTTCTAAAATTGTCCCACCCATCTTATATCCATCCGATATACATTATTCATGCATCACAACCATGTATTCACACAAGCATGTTATCAATCAATCTAATCAAATTAATTAATCTGATAATTAGTGACCATCCAATGTTCAAACAACGATTTGATTTTTCGCGAGTCAAACTCGTTTTGCGAATAAGTACTCAAAGTACGAATTCTCGAATTAAATTAAACTACATAATTAAATCCAATTCAATATGCATTTAATTCTAATTCATTTATTTAATTCCAAATTAAATATTACATTTTTATAATAAACCTTTTTACGACTTAAATTCCAAATTCAATCGTTACGGGTCTCAAAGCCCGATTAACGTCCAACGTCTATTCAATTAAAGTCTAATGGGGTTTTAATTAATTTCTTAAGGCATGGACTTTTGGTCAACTCGGGTCAAACCGAATAACCAAAATCCAATCCGGGAATTACCCTATAAGCCCGGAAATCAATTTAGGCCCAATTAAACTTTAAAGGTACATTAGTCGCATTTAGTCTTTATGGAAGCGGTTTTGGGCCCAATTGGATCCAATCCATTTGGCCTAAACCTAACTTGGTACATCCAAGCCCAATTAGCCCAATTACAACACAACAAGCCAAAATCCAATTTAAGGCCCAATTTAATTAAATTACAAAATTCCAAATTCATAATTTAATTACACTAAAGTGTATAACACAATTAATCACCCAAATTAATATTTCCAAAACATTAATTTATACAATTAATCATGCTCAATTACATCAATTAGTGTCCAACAAATTTTGATCAAAAATCAAACCCAATTACATGCATATAGCTCTCGGCAATTCTAGGGAATTTTAAATCGATTTCGATTTCAATCCAATTGAATCCATAATCAATATTAAATCAACATTCCCAATTGATTCAAGTCATCCAATGATCAAAAATCAAAATAATTCCAAGACTATTAGGGCACTAAACCTCTCGGCCAACACAAAACTTTGGGCAAAAATTGTTCCAAAACAATTTTCTTGAAATTAATCCAATCAAACTTCAATTCAACATGATTTAAGCATATTCAAACATCCAATTTAATTAAATCATGCTCAAAATCAATTTACCCAAATTTTAAGCCCTAAACATTTCATGTTTTAACCTTGCTCTGATACCATTGTTGGTTTCTATAAAGGTCTCAAGATCAATAACAAGCATGAAAAATGTGCGAATACAAATCAACGAAGTTGCGGAATACTCACATCGATCGGTTGAGCGACGCAGAGACGAACAAAACTAAAATCTGCTCACTGTGAAGTTCACGGCAGTGGCTGTGTGCATCTCACTGGTTTTGCCCATTTGCCTCCAAGATTTGAGCTCCAAGCTTCATCAAACGATTCCCGGCTCATGGGTGGACTTCCCTATCACCTTCACATGACTTCGTAGTGTGCTAGCACTCCCGATTTTGCCACAAATCTGCGACTCTAAGCTTACATTTTCTTCTTGATTCTCGGCAGTGGCTGCCAAAACCAGAAGCAGAAACAGCCCTCCATGGGCGTGTAAATGAGAGAAGAGAAGATGAGATAAAGTTGTGTTGAATTAGTTGGAAAAGTGTATATCATACACTTATATATTTTCCAAAAATATATAAGTGATTTACCACTTTTTGGCTTCCAAAAAGTCAAATGGTAAAGCTTTCCAACAACTACCATCAATCAATCACATCAATCAATCAAGTGTCACATCACTCAAAGTGACATGTGATTTGACGCTTGATGCGGCTAGCGATTTGATGCTTGATTTGACTTGCGTGCCGCA
This sequence comes from Zanthoxylum bungeanum, assembly GCA_019454045.1. Taxonomy (NCBI): domain Eukaryota; kingdom Viridiplantae; phylum Streptophyta; class Magnoliopsida; order Sapindales; family Rutaceae; genus Zanthoxylum; species Zanthoxylum bungeanum. The sequence continues at coordinate 72,167 of SKCR01042359.1, forward strand.
CTCGAATTCGAAATGCGAATACGCTCGCAAACAATCCCGGTCTCAGGTTCGCTAATTCCAAATTAACAAATTTTCTGTTGCGTCGTAATTAAATGATTACGCCTAGCGAAGTCACTATTCACGTCGCTAACGAATTAATTCTAAATTAACTCGTTCGCCCGAATTAAAATCTAATTTCAATTTCGCGTCGAAATCCAATTTCGTTTAATATATCGAATATATTAATTAATCGATTAATTCCAAATTAATCGTTATCTCTCTTTAAATGATATTTTGTCACAGATAAAATATCTCCGCAATTAATCCCAGATTAATTTTCTCTCTCTTCTAATTAATCCCAGATTAATTTCGAGTGCGAGTCATACGTCATCGGTGAATCTTTGGGAAGCGACCCATGAGATCCCTGGATATGTTGGCAGTAAATTCGGTCGTCGGACTATCCGAACACGTAAGTACCAAGTACTACGTTTATACTGATTTACAAGACAAGTTTGGCCTCTAGCAAAGCGCCATGCCTACCCAATTCTCCGGAAATATCCTTACAGGAATAAAGGATCTATATCAGGCGTAATATATGTAGTATTGTGTATGTCGATCCAGTATCGGATGATCACGTGCTAGGCCTGGGGCTAGAATTGTGTCTGCCCCGTATGAAGCATATGTCGGATGTCAGGTAACTAGTCTCTATAATCGGATAAACATGACCTTGTCTTTTTATCCTGATAGCTGCAACATTTAAGAGAACCAGTCCCGTATCCTATGTAACCATCATCTCCACTATGACTGGAGTGATACTTCCATCTTGACATCACACCCAACACACTACGATTCTCAATATACCCAGCATTGGCGTACACAGAACCTGTTAAAGCCCTGGACGACCAAAACCAAAGTATATTGATTTTTGCAAGTATTAACAGTGCAAGTCTCAGGTTAAGACCAAATACATATACCCTGATTTCGGACTTCCATAGACACATAGTCATACTACCAATGGAATTCTGAGGGGGTCTATCCAGAGCGAAGCTATTTCCCGTACCATCGGTAAAACACAACCTCCTATTACACTTGCATGAGTATCATATACCCAAATATATGAGAACTATGTCATTATGCCCTCACAACGCGCACAAATGTAATGCTAGTCTTTTACGTATTTATCGATGTCCACTCTCGATAATACTAGGACAAGGGATATTTAATGATTTATCCTTCGTGGACAGATACTGTCTCATATCATTCTCAATCCAGGAACAAATCACAGGGACCTCCTATCATTTATATATCTTGGTGATTTAATCACAAATGATAAGAGTGCAATCTCCTTTGTCACATAGTTAATTTGTACAACAACACCATGATCTGTTCAAATAGTGACGATATGGGTCATAATTGTCCAATAATCACATCAGCGATGCCTCGGGAATGAGATTTAGCATGCCGCGAATGGCGCTCCGGGAATGGAACATGGTTCGGAAGTGGACCACAACTATCACATCAGTGACGCCTCGGGAATGAGGTTTAGTATGCCGGGAATGACGATTCGAGAATGGAGCATGGTTCGGAAGTTGACCATAACTATCACATCAGCGATGCCTCAGGAATGAGGTTTAGCATGTCGGGAATGGCACTCAGCGAATGGAGCATGGTTCGGAAGTGGACCAAAACTATCACATCAGTGACGCCTCGGGAATGAGGTGTAGCATGTCGGGAATGGCACTCCGGGAATGGAGCATGGTTCAGAAGTGGACAACAACTATCACTTCAGCGACGCCTTGGGAATGAGGTCTAACATGCCGGGAATAGCGCTCCGGGAATGGAGCATGGTTCGAAAATGGACCAACTCACAATAACGATTCGGGAATGAACCACATCTTATCAGCTCAGTCCGGTAATGATTCATAGAGATCGCAGCATCTTGCAGGGATGAACCTTGGGGTCGAAGCACCTCGCGACCATATCAACTCAGTTCGGTAGTGATTCCTAGAGATCGAAACATCTTACAGGGATGAACCTTGGGGTCGAAGCACCTCGCCACCATATCAGCTCAGTCCGGTAGTGATTCATAGAGATCACAACATCTTGCAGGGACCTTGGGGTCGAAGCACCTCGCCACCATATCAGCTCAGTCTGGTAGTGATTCCTAGAGATCGCACCATCTTGCAGGGATAAACCTTGGGGTCGATGCACCATATCACTATACCAGCGCAGTTCGGTAGTGATTCCTAGAGATCGCAACATCTTGCAGGGATGAACCTTGGGGTCGAAGCACCACGCCACTATACCAATGCAGTCCGGAAGTATTCCTAGAGATCACAACATCTTGTAGGGTTGAACCATGGGGGTTGAAACACCTCGCCACCATATAAACTCAGTTCGAAGCAACAGGGAAGTCAGGCAGCAGCTGGCGAGGCAGGTAAGTAAAAATGCATGCATGACTTTGATAGGATTGTCACTATCACACACTGCACAAGTCCCATCAAAGTGGGGGCGACTGTAGACACTGTATTTTTGCATAAAAGCCCGATGATGAGCCTCGTATCGAGGCACTACCGGATAAGTTACGGAAGTCGCGGGAAACAGACGTCGGAAGGGAAAAATTTAGAAATAAATACATCAACAAATTTAACTCGCTAATTGGCCTCTGGTTCGCCCGATTAATCTCTTTTTTAAAATATTAAGGCTCGGCCCAAAATCCCTGCACCCATCCAATGCCCACTTGGCCCAAGCGCAATCCAAATAATTAAAACTTTTGAAACACATGTCATAAATCCAAAAATCAAATTAAATCTCTTTCCTAAATTAAATAAATCCCTCTCCTAAACTAAATAAATCACCTTCCAAATTAAATATATCCCCCACCAATTACAGAATATCATTTCCTTATAACAAACTAATTAAAGATATCCCCCATTATTGCATGATCTTTGTTTCCTTCCCATGCAAGGAAAACCTTAGCCCACTCTTATAAAAAGGAACATAAAACAAACTCTTCAACCTTAGAGCTCATTCACGGCAATAACAAAAAAAACCCATTCAACAAAGACAACCCATTAATCGAACATCTACGACACGTCTCTTGCCTCAAAAGCTACAGCCCTCCATCGTCATAAATAACAACAAAAACCCTTAATCCCATGCACGTCCCCGTGACCAAAGCAGGCCTCACCATGCATGTTTCTTCAATAGCCAAAATAATTGCCCCTCACACAGAAAAAACCTCTCAACTGACTCCAATATCGACCAAATAAACAACCAGCGCATAAGCAGCCCCCACTCAACAAATCAAAACCCCTCACACAGCCATTGACAAAAACACAATATGCCGCTGACTCAAAGACACATAAACAAAGACACAGCCCACCCCAAAAACACATATAAGCCGCCACCTAGCAACCCTAATAACCGTGAAACAAAACAAACTGAAACAGCCCATCACCAAGCCGAAAACAGTGAGCAATACGCCCCTTGACTGACCCAGAATCTAGCCCCTAAATCGACCCAAAACAGTAGCCAAATTACCCGAAACCATTTCAAAAATAACTCCAAAACAACGAGTGAAAATAGAGAAAATAGGAAGCGGAAACAGCGGTTGAAAACAACGAACATAAATAGCGAGTGAAAACAGAGAAAACAACCAGCGGAAATAGGGAACCAGTGAAAATAGTAGAAACGATAACGCTTCCGGTGACGTCCCAACGCACTCCCGAGAAGTGACTTAAAAGGTATGACCTGAGAGCACCCTTTGTTATATTTTATTTTGTCATCCTGGAAATGCCATGCTCGGTTGGACGTGGAATACGTCCAACCAGGTATGCGAAGTCTTACATTGAAAACGGCCAAATTCTTTTGTCACATATTTATTATTCCGTATTTATTTTCTATTATTAGTCTTTTATTATTTCGCATTTAATTTATGTTTATTGTTGTTTCATTGTTCCACATTTATTTTGTGTTATTTATCTTTCTTCATTGTTTCGCATGTTTGTCTCTTCGGTTATTTATGGTTACATGCATTATCATGTTTCTTGTATGTCAATATTGGGTTAGTGATTGAGTGTTGCCTCTCGTGGTATATCGGACCAGACGTAAATTCGGTAGCCGAATCCGAAGGGACGGTAGTGCGGTCTGTACTTGGGATACAACTCCACGTACCGCTAGGGGAAACACTCATACATGTGTTTATGTGATTATAGATGTCTTTTTTATGATCTCGTTCGAACGCGTTTACGAACGCTACTCGAACGTGCACACATTGGACAGATTCTTTCCTCATGTTTCATGCATATTTGCCTCTTTGGTTATTCCTTTCTTCATCATGTGCTTAAATATCCCTTCTTTAATTTAGTATGCTTCCATTGTTTCTATTAATGTTCATGGGTATGCAAACTTGTGTGTTGATTAAATTATCAGTTTGGGGGCGAGGCCCATATCAGTATCGGTTTGGGGGCGAGGCTCATATCAGCATCGGTTTGGGGATGAGTCCCAGGGCCGAGGCCCATATCAGTATCAGTTGGGGGCAAGGCCTATATCAGTATCAGTTTGGGGGCGAGGCCCATATCAGCATTAGTTGGGGGCGAGGCCCACATCAGTATCAGTCTAGGGGCGAGGCCCATATCAGTATCATTTTAGGGGCAAGGCCATATCAGTATCAGTTTGGGGGCGAGGCCCATATCAACATCAGTTGGGGCGAGGCCCATATCAGTATCGGTCTAGGGGCGAAGCCCATATCAGTATCAGTTTGGGGATGAGTCCCGAAGGTTGAGACCCATTTCAGCGTCAGTTTAGGGGCAAGGCCTATATCAGTATCAGTTGGGGGCAAGGCCTATATCAGTATCAGTTTGGGGGCGAGGCCCATATCAGCATTAGTTGGGGGCGAGGCCCACATCAGTATCAGTCTAGGGGCGAGGCCCATATCAGTATCAGTTTAGGGGCAAGGCCCATATCAGTATCAGTTTGGGGGCGAGGCCCATATCAACATCAGTTGGGGCGAGGCCCATATCAGTATCGGTCTAGGGGCGAAGCCCATATCAGTTTCAGTTTGGGGATGAGTCCCGAAGGTTGAGACCCATTTCAGCGTCAGTTTAGGGGCGAGGCCCACATCGGTATCGACTTGGGGGCGAGGCCCACATCAGCATCATGCATCCATGCATACATGCATACATATCACATATATACAATTTTTATTTTGTTCGCAGGATTGTAGCGGTAAAGACCATCTCATCAAGCAACAGATGCCGAAAATGGCGTTCCAAATTGGAGCACACACAGCAAATGCCGAAAATGGCGTTCCAAAATGGAGCAATTTAATTTCCAGTAATTAATTTCCGCTTTCGCATTTTCTTTTCTTTACTTTTCAGTTTTTACTTTCCGCAATTTACTTTTAAGCACAATACTTTTCTTTCTTTAATTTTCAGTTTATACTTTTCAGTAATGAGGAGGGAACTCCCATTTGTTGGGGTAAAAGGTAAAACTTTTATTACTAATATTTAGATTAATCTCCCTTAATTATAATATATAAACTAGTTAAAACCTAACTTAACGATGATACCGCCATATTGGTCGGTTGGTAATTATTTAAATTGGTTTTAACCTGACTAAACTAGATACCGCCTTATTGGTCGGTTGGTAATTAATTATTAATTTGACTTAATCTGGATACTGCCTATATGGATGGTTGGTAATTATCATGCAAAGTTAATATATTATATTAAGGGAGATATCTAAAATAGAAGTAATAAAAGTGGATCCTTTTACCTCAGCATTTTCTTTTATTGTACTTTTACTTTATTTACTTTTCAGCAATTTACTTTTCAGCATTTACTTTTCAGCAATTTACTTTTCAGCAATTTACTTTTCAGCATTTACTTTTCAGTAATTTACTTTTCAGCATTTACTTTCAGCATTTAATTTTCAGTATTTAATTTCAGCATTTACTTTCCGTCATTTACTTATCTGTAATTTACTTTTCAGTATTTTACTTTATATCTTTTATTTTAGTTAAGTTTTTACTAGCCCTAGTTATGTGTCGTAAATCTGGGGTTGTGAAGAATTCTAATATCACCGGTTTATAAGGGGTTATTTTATTGTTTGGGTCATTTAAAGGTTTAGTTATAAAGTCTTAAGCTTAATGCTTCTTGTTTTCTGATCACCAAAAAGATTGATGTGGTAAATCTAAAATAAACTTGACAAAGGAATTTTAGGTTTCAGCCTTAGACTTAATAGCCCACGATCTTCCTTGAGGATAGATAACCCTTTAATAGATTTCCTTACAGGATAGACATATACCTGTCGGGCAGTGGTAGCTATAATTGGAACTTAAACTTAATGAATCCAGATAATTTGGTTGACATAGACATATCGTTCAATTGGGTTATACTGGGTATTTGCGTCTGACCATCGACATAGGTTAGTAAACCGATTTATTACACAACTATGAAATAACCACTTCATCTTTTAAAAGATATTAGAAAGATTCACAACCCTAAATAGTTTTTAATATTGAATTTTCTTAAACCTACTTTTGTGCAATTTTATTTACTTGTTTTTAAATTTAGAATCATCACCATTTCAAATCAATCAATCAACCTGTTATATACTAGTAATCATTTGACCTCATAAAATTAATAGATTAGGTATTAAGTCCTCGTGGGATCGATACTTTTTATACTACTTGAATGATACGTACGCTTGCGTTATACGTGTGTATTTACGCCGGTCAAGTTTTTGGCGCCGTTACCGGGGACTTATTTATCTTTCATTATTAATTTTGAGGTTAGATGCCTTTACTTGTATCTAATTTTCTTTTTACTTATTGTTTTTATTTTATTGTGTTTCAGGTTCTCAGACACTACATGAGACGAACCAGAAGCTTTGAACTCCGACTGTTTGACCCAGAGATTGTAAGACAGTAGGGAAGGGAAATGCGAGAAGGCCAAGAAGCAATCATTAATATGGAACCTGAACCTTTGAACGTTACACCACCAATTCCCATTCGAGACAGAACCATTCTGGTGGTTGACGGCTTCATTTCCCGTATTGTACTTCTTCCTTTACCAGCAAATGCACATGACATCAAAACATGCATCCAGATGATTCAACAGTCAGTAAAGTTTGGGGGAAATGCAACTGAAGATCCTTATTCCCACATCAGCAACTTCCTGGAAGTTTGTGGTACTTTCAATTACAACCGAGCAGCTGAAGAAGCAATGAGACTGCGTGTTTTTCCATACTCCTTGAAAGACAGAGCTAAAGCTTGGCTACATTCATTACCAGCAGGTTCCATCAAAACTTGGAACACTCTAGCCACCAAATTCCTTGCAAAGTAATTTCCACCAGCCAGAACTACAAAATTGAGGAATGACATCACATCCTTCGTGCAACAAGATTCAGAATCCCTTTGCGAAGTGTAGGCACTGCATTTTTGCATGTAAGTCCCGATGATGAGCCTCGAATGGAGGCACTACCTTTTTTAGTTGCGGAAGTCGCAGAAAGCAGATGTCAGAAGGGAAAGGTAAATAATTGACATTTTTGTTGGATTTGGTTCACTCGTTCAAGTTTCGGGCTCGCTCGTTCAGTCTCAGTTTTGAAATTATCCTCGACCCAAACCCATATCTCACAATTCCTACCCAAATAACCAAAAACCACACTCTCCAAAATAATTTCCCTCATTTCACGCCCATTCCAACAAAACAAAAGCCCCACATGCCATTAATCAAAAACAAATCATAACCATTATCATTTCTTTGCCCCACGTGAACTCCTTACAAACAAACAATTCCCTCACCAAACAAAAGCCACCAAAACACTAAACAACAAAAGCACTTGTCCCCTGCCATTAACCAATCCCTTCTAAATAATTGCCTCCTCAATCAAAACTCCACTCATACATCTCACCAAACAACAAACCAACAAAACCCATATCCTAAAGCCATGCAACCCATACCATACATTCATTATCCTTCACCCCCCATACACTGCCACATAGCCCTCCATTACCCATTCAACCTGCTGTTAGACATTATGACCCATAGCGTCACTATTTTGTAAATGATATTGTATTATTGTACAAAATCAACTATGTGATAATGAAATTGACTTTTGCCATTTTGTAAATTATTTACTTTGATATATTAATGGAAAAAGTCCATATGATTAGTTCCGTATTGAGATGATATGAGACAGTATCAATATAAAAGGTTTAATCATTAAATATCCCTAGTCGGAGTATTATCGAGATCGGACATCGATAATGCGGAATAGACTAGTATTGCACTTGTTCGAGTTGTGATGGCACAACGGCATAGTTCTCATATATTTAAGTATTGGATACTTATGCAAGTGCGATAGGAGGTTGTGTTTTACCGATGGTACGGAAAACAGCTTCGCTCTGGATAGACCCCGCGGAATCCCATTGGTAGTATGTCTGCGTGTCTATGGGAGGCCGCATCAGGGTAGGTGTATATGGTCTTAACCTGAGACTTGCATCGCTAGTACTTGCGATAATCGGTAAACTTTGGTTTTGGTGGTACGGGGCTTTAACCGGTTCTGTGTACGCCTCTTCTGGGTTTATCGAGAATCGTAGTGTACTGGATGTGATGTCAAGATGGAAGTATCACTTCAGACATATGGAGATGATGATCACACTGGATACAGAACTAGTACTCTATAAAAGGTTGCAACCGTCGGGACAATATGACTAGGTCAGGATTGTCCGATTTAAAGAGACTAGTTGTTTGATGTCCGATATATGTTTCGTACGGGGCAGACACATTTCCAGCCCCAGGCCTAACATGTGATCGTCCGATAGTGGATCGATGTACGCGATACTACGGTATACTACGCTTGATAAAGATCTAATATTCCAATAAGAATATTTCTGGAGAATTGGGTAGGCATGGCACTTTGCTAGAAGCCAACCTTGTCTTGTAAATCGGTAAAAACGTAGTACGAGGTACGTACGTGTTCGGATTATCCAACGACCGTATTTACTACCAACATATCCGGAGATCTCTTGGGTCGCTTCCTGAAGATTCACCTATGATGTTTGATTCGAACTTTATTAATCTTGGATTAATTACGGAGAAACTTTATCTTGGATAAAATGCCTTATTAGGAGAGAGAACGATTAATTTAGAATTAATCGATAAAATAATATATTCGATATATGAAATGAAATTAGATTTCGACACGGAATTAAAATCGGATTTTAATTCGGGCAAACAAATTAATTTAGAATTAATTCATTAGCGATGTGAATAGTAATTTCGCTAGGCGTAATTATTTAATTCATGTCCCGATGGAAATTTGTTAATTCGGAATTAGAGAAACCGAGCCCGAAAGTGTTTGCGGACACATTCATATTTTGAAATGAGTGGGACCCGCAAATCACATCGCGAAGTCTCATCACTTGACACGACTAGTTGATGGATGTATCTAGTCACCTTTATGGGATGATACATTGTCACTATTCTCAATGTAAGTTGGTGAGGCCATTTAATGGCCTTTTGGGAGGGAAAACCTTTTCACGGTTTTTGAAGGGTTTTTTACCAAAATATTTTGGTAATTGTTATCATCATCATTTCACGTTTTTGAAACAATAAAAAGTGAAAAAGAAAATCAAAAGGCCTCTCTCCCTCTTCTTCTTCTTGCTCACGCCGTGAGTTTCACAAGGCAGAAAATTGTTTTTCATTTCTCCATTTTTGCTAGCACAATGAAGGATCAAAGGAGGTGATAGGGAAACAACCTTGGAGCTTGGAACACTTGAAGACTTGAAACTTCTCTCCCTTTATGCTCTTGGCCGAAAGTTTCCACCTTGAAGACTCAAGGATTTTTCTTCATCAATTTTCGTCACAGGCTTTGTAAGTATGATTCCGCCATGCTTCAAGCTTTGCATGTATAAATCGTGTGTTTCAATGGCTTATACTTTCTTTGGGACTAATAATAGAAACCTACAATGGTATCATGGAGCCATGTTTAAGCATGAAATACATTAGGGTTTATTTGGGGAAAATTGATTGAAGCATGTTCTTGTGAAATTTGATGATAAAGTATGCTTATATGTATGTAATATGATGTAATACATGATCAATTTTGAGAAAAATGCATTGGATGATTTTTCGCCAAAATGGTTGCTTTGGCCGAATGTGGAGGTGCTTCCACTGGTTTGGAATTTTTTCATGCACAAGTTCATTAGATGACTTAAGTATGATTATATGTATGATATATGATGTAATACATGATCAATTTTGAGAAAAATGCATTGGATGATTTTTTCCCCAAAATTGATGCTTTGACCGAATGTGGAGGTCCTTCCACTGGATTGAAATTTTTCATGCACAAGTTCATTAGATGACTTAAGTATGATTATATGTATGAAATATGATCTTATACATGATCAATTTTGAGAAAAATGCATTGGATGATTTTTTTTTCCAAAATTGTTACTTTGACCGAAAATGGAGGTCCTTGCATTGAATTGGAATTTTTGTGTACAAGTTCATTAGATGACTTATAAATATATACGAATAATAGATTAGTGATTCAATTGGATTGAAAAACAAATCGAACCGCAAAAATCCCTATTGGCCGAATGCAATATGACATGTTAAA
>SKCR01042360.1:0-57961 GCA_019454045.1 Zanthoxylum bungeanum
GGTTTGCTTCAATTCCCCGGGCACTCACCATGTAGCCTAAAAACTTCCCTGAAGCTACGCCGAATGTACATTTTCCGGATTGAGCTTTAGGTTGTGTTTTCTTAGAAGCTCGAAAGTCCTTTTTAGGTCGTCCATGTGGTTGTTTGGTTCTTTCGACATTGTTATCATGTCATCGACATACACCAGCATTGTAATGCCGATAAGCGGTTTGAAAACTTTGTTTACCAACCTTTGGAAAGTTGCCCCAGCGTTTTTTAGCCCGAAGGGCATCACCTTATAGCAGTAAAGCCCCTGATCTGTGGTGAAGGTCGTCTTCTCTTCGTCTGCCGGGCACATTTTGACCTGGTTGTATCCGGAGAAGCATCCATGAAGCTCAGTAAGCCTTGGCAGGCTGTGGTGTCTACTAGCTGGTCTATGTTTGGCAAAGGAAAGCTGTCTTTTGGGCATGCCTTGTTTAAGTCGGTGAAATCGACGCACATTCGCCACTTGCCATTGTTCTTCCTGACCAATACCACGTTCGATACCCAATCCGGGTACCTTGCTTCCCTGATGAGACCCGCCTTAAGTAGCTTTTCGACCTCGGCTGCTATTACTTTACTCCTCTCTTGATTGAAGTTCCTTCTCTTCTGCCTGACCGGCTTGCGAGATGAGTCTACTGCTAGGCGGTGATTGATGAATTTCGGGTCGATCCCCGGCATGTCATTGTACCCCCAGGCAAAAACATCCGGGTATCCCTTCAGGCATTCCAGAAGGTCTTGTCTTATGGACTCGCTCAGGCCTCCCAGTTGCCTTGTGCCCTGCTCTGTTTCTAAGACATCTGGTCCTCGGGTTCTGCTGTAATCTTTCCTTGACCGGTAGAGTTTCCGGCCAGTGTTTTTCCTCCTGCGATGATATTGATTTGGCGACCACGTGCTCTTTGTCTGGCCGTCATGATCTCGTGGTCAATGTATTTGTTGAGATACCCGTTTCGTGCTAGATCCTCCATTTGTTCTCGCAGATCTTTACATTCGTCCGTTGCATGTCCTTTGGAGTTGTGGTGTACACAATAAGCCTTTTGGTTTCTTTTGTCCGGGGGGAATCTCCTTTGGTCGGGTTCCACTAAGAGGCCTTTCCCCTGGATCTCCATGACAATTTGTCCTAGCGGCTTCTTTAGGGGAATGTATGCATCTTCCCCGACCACATGGTTTACTTGGGTCGGCGCCCTTCTCTCTTGATTGTCCCGGTTCAGTGGTTCGAATTCTTTGTGTTTCGGGAGTGGTCTTCTGGATTCTCTTTCTGTTCGGCGGGGGGCACCCTCCCTTGCGGTTCTTTCTCTAATGGTGTTCCCTTTTCGGGATACTTTTTCCTCGTTTTCCAACAAAACGAATTTTCGGGCTACCTCCAGAGCGGTGGCGTAGTCCGGGGTGTCTTGGATCCTTAGATGGGTCCATAGCCTTCCGACCTTCAAGGCTCCCTTCAAGCTTTCCAGGGCCTCGGGGGATTCATACCCTCCGACTTCAAGTACCATATTATGGTATCTTTCAATGAATATCTTCAGAGGTTCGTCTTCCCCTTGCTTCATAAGTCTTAATTCTCCAATCGTCTTTTTGGGGACGCAAGCCCCTTTGAAGTGTCGAATGAATGACTTCTTAAGTTGTGCGAAGTCTCTAATGCTCCCCGGAGCCAGGCTTCTGTACCATAGGATGGCGGGTCCACTTAAAGTTAGGGGGAATACTTTGCAGATGGCATCTCCTACCACTCCCTGGACTTCCATTAACAAGACAAAGCTTTCGATGTGTGATTTCGGGTCAGAGTGGCCTTTGTAGGGTGTCATGGTCGGCATGCTGAATCGCTTTGGGAATCTTGCCGAACTTATTTTTTCCGCGAGGGGAGATTCATCTTTGCCGTCCTGGACATCCCCTCTGTTTGTATTGGGATATACTCCCCATTTGATCAGCTCCTCCCGTAACCAAGATTTCATGTTGCTATCTTTGGTTCCGCTCCGCCTCCTGCGGTCTCCTTTCTTTCTGTTATCCCGGGGGTGGTGTTTCTCGAGGTCGGTATCTTCTCGTACTTCTTCGTCATATTCTTCCTCCTTTCGCCGGGTGTTGCGAAGGCTATCATAGGAGGGGTCTGGTGACGATTTGTCACTCTCCTCCTCCCATGTGTCCTCGGTCTGGGAATCTCCCTGAACCACTACAGATCTTAGCTTGTAAGGATCTCTCCTCCGGTGCCTGTCCTCCTCACTTATATCGATAATTATCTTTCCTTCTGCTATGTCTTTCTTTCGTCGACTAATCCCGGCCTCGAATTTTCCATCGTGTGCTCCTTCTATCCTTTCCAAACGGTCTACTATGGTTTTTAGCAGAGTTCGGCTTTCCTCCTTTTCCTTCCTAAGGTTCTCCTCAATCTTCTCCATCCAATCTGCAGCCGAGCTCCCTGATGGTTGGTGGCTTCCGTCTTCCGTCATCGTCTCACTACGCGAGTTGCTTTTTGTTGGGCTCCCCACAGACGGCGCCAACTGTTGACGGCTGATTTTGGTCTCAGGGTAATATTGGAATATCACTCCCGAGAAAATCCTCCCTTAATAGTGAATTTGTTTGGTTATGGGGGACCAAAGGCAAATTTAGCGGAAAACAGATAAACACACCAAACAACAAGGGGATTTAACGTGGTTCGGTGGATTTGGATCCGACCTACGTCCACGGACACAAAAGGGATGGTACTTTTATTACTCAAAACACTCTTCTCAAATCTCTACAAGTCAGAGCTTGAAGATTCAAATTACTCGTTTTGTTGGTGATCTTATGATTTTTTAGGATCCCTTTTACACATACTATGCTCTCCTATTTATAGTAATACAGAAATCAGACTCCTATTTGTATGAGAAATCCTATTTGAACTTAGTCTCTTCTTCTTGCAAGGATTCCCAGCCTGATGCTCCCTTCTCTTTTCTTCTTCCCTTTCGGATTCTGACTCCATCTCCTTGTGTAAGTAGGATAACTCGCTTATCTTATCCGTTAGAATAGAGTGTCGTCATCTTTAACGCGTCTCGCCGTCTGGTCGGTTTTTATGTGGTCGGTCATGACAGTCTTTTATGTTGAGAGTGTTCCTGCCGACCCTATAGTGCTCGGTCATACGAACCAAGGTGGTCGGTCTTCACATGTTGTGGTCGGGTCGGTTTCTGATGATCTTAACCAGCCAGGAATTTACCCTTCTGTCCTCGTCGTGCTGTCTCAGATGTTTATAGTGCCTGAAAACACCATCAACAAATTATCTTAGGGATAATATTGTAATTTCTCATCAATAATGAGAATGAGACTCTCATTCCCCAGTCCCAAATGTGTGGGTCTCATTCTCATTCCCATTTTTATTCAATTTTAGAAAGTAAACAACCTTAATGGAAATGATTCTCATTCCTCCATATTGTCCTCAAGTAAACATATCATAAGAGTGAACCTATGGATAAAACTCTTGTTGTTGTAAAAGGTTTGGAGTGAGCCTAGACATAAAACACTTGTGTAAAGATTTGAGGTGAACCTAGGGACAAAACTCTTGGTTCGTGAGTGAGCCACAAAAAACTCTCGGTGTAAAGTGTGAAATCACATTTATATAGTGGAAAGCTTCAAGTGTGGCTTGGATGAGTGGATGTAGGCATTGTTAAGGGTGGCAGAGGGGAAAAAAAAAACCCAGGCCGGGCCCTATACTCAAAAGCCTGGCTCGGGCCCGAGCCGGGCTTAGCATTTTTGGCCCAGGCTTAAACAGAAAAAAAAAAATTTATATATATAAATAATTAATATGTTTGTAGCATTTTTATTTGTTTATAGTATATAAATTGTTAATTTATCGATGAAATTTTTGATTTTTTTTTTTGTGAATTGTCTTTGCATATATTGTAAATGTATTTTTTTTGTATTTGTATGTTTTTAATTTTTTTTTTAAAAAAACGGGTCGGATAAAGCCCGGGCCCGAGCCCCCCGAAAGACGTCCTAGCCGGGCTTTTGCCGGACTCTGGTCGGGCTTATCAAAGCCCGGGCCCGACCCGGCCCATTGCCACCCTTAGGCATTGTTGGCCGAACCACAATAAATTACATTGTCATTTTCTCTATCTCTTAACTCTTTAATTTATCGCAAGTTTATTTTATATTTCCATATTATTTAGTAACTTGTCTTCGGAAAATAAATTACCGAGTACATTGAGAAAATCGTACACCAAGCTTAATCGGTAAAGTTACTAACTAAGTGACTTAAAATTGACAAGAATTGTAATTCCGTAATATTTATCAATTACCCAATTCACCACACTCTTGGGTATCGTTGTATTTATTGTTTGAGTGCTTGTAGGCAATTTCAAAATCGAGTTATGAGATATCACTCTTGCCTTATTCTCTTTCAAACCACCATCTCCACCGCTTACTTGAGCGTCAGAGTGTTTACGATAACCACCATACCGATTGTGGACTGAATGTGAAATTCACCGTCTACATGGTGTCTTAGGGAGTGCGTTTCTTGTAAGAGTCTTGAACAACCGGGGATTTTATCTGCTCCGTTTAAGCTCGGAATGAGTGGTTTGGCGGTGAGGTTTTCAACGATTCCAAAAAAGAATTATCATGTAACACTCTATTATTTTAGTACCAAAAAATTAATATTCCAATAATATTTCATGTTAAAAGTAAATTATCAAAAAGGCAATGAGGGAAATGGGTATCAACAAAACAATGAACAAATTAAATTATATTGGGACATAAGAAGTGGATACCTATCGAAAATGAATTGAGCTGCTATTGCCAACTGGACGAAAGCTCACTTCAAAATGAACTCCTCAATCTACTCTCCGATGATGCTGTTGATGATGGGTCTGGCTTCATTGACTGGGCCAATTACTCATTTCATCTCTGTATTTTTTTTTCTGTCTAAATAGGAATGTCTGAATTTGAACAGGCGGTACTTCACCATTCAATTTTGTTGATGGTGGTTTTCAGGGATCCGGATCGGGTGCTGAGAGATCTGCTTACACGTGTAACACTTTTCAATCAACGGCCACAATTTATTTATTCTTTATTATTATTTTTTTTAGGCAAAAATGGGCAACAGCAGCTTTGCCTTCTCTTCTTACGCATCCTTTATTGGCTACTTGCAAAGTTGCAAT
This sequence comes from Zanthoxylum bungeanum, assembly GCA_019454045.1. Taxonomy (NCBI): domain Eukaryota; kingdom Viridiplantae; phylum Streptophyta; class Magnoliopsida; order Sapindales; family Rutaceae; genus Zanthoxylum; species Zanthoxylum bungeanum. The sequence goes on from SKCR01042360.1 coordinate 5,129, forward strand.
TTGATTGCACAGATCTGTTTTCACTTTTTGGGATGTTCATGTGATTTTCCCTTCAAGGCTGCAACATTAGACTATCTATAATGTAGAAGAGGTATTGACTTTTTTTTATGTCAAATTTTTTTATAAATCTCAATACTGTCATATGTTTGACGAAATTCCCTAAAGAAGAATTTTCTTCTATTATTCTATTATTTAATATTCAAATATTTACTTTGATTCTAAATTCTCTCGACATTGGGTTTTGGAGACCCACATTCTACCGAATTGAACTAAGAACGCTTTCTTATTACAGTAGATACGACTATAATGAAAATGATTCTTTTTGTACCCCATCTTGCATGCATATAGTATCATTAAATTCAATATTTTTTAAGTCATAGTTTTAATTCTTTTTCTTATTATATGGTTCTCATAAGGGTTTATTTGAAAAGAAAGCCTTCAAATTGGCTACAATAAGATCATCATCACCATATCAATTGACTTTGACTTTGAAATAAAGGTTAGGTTTTTTTTTTGAATTTTTTTATTAATTGATATATTCACTATTATTCTTTTTCTATAATTTGTTTAGCATTTGAGATTTTTTATATTTTTTTTTCGCTTTTTCTTTGATCACTTAATTGCATTTTTAAATGGCTGCAACTGAATTTGGTTCGGAAAATTCAAGTGATTTTCCTTATAATATTGATTAGGTATGGAGTTTGTTCCTACAGTTAGCAGCACGTTTCATTCATCAATGGTTATTCATCCATATCCAGTAAGTAGTTTTCATCCTCTTTAAGTATTATTTTTATTTAGTTTTGTAATATCTTATAAGTTTATTGTGTTATTCTTACCGTTTGAGCAAGGTTATAATGTGCCTTGTTTGGTGCCATGTAACCCCATGAATAATCTAGACAAATAAGCTTTCAAGATTTGCTTCATCAAAATACTGTAGGATTTTAGTTTACGTTCCAAGACTCAAATTTCAAATAGCAATGCTTTAATTTTAATGTACTTAGTGTCTTTTCTGGCACTCAATTTTTATTTTGAAGACTAACTGTAGAGTAAATTTATTTTCGATATATGCGATGTTGTTTAGAAGGAAAAAAAAATTGAGTAATGCATTTGATATTGTAATATGAGTTCTGATATCGTTTGAATAAATTATCATTTGTTATTGTAAAATTGATGTGTTTATAGATTTCTCTTCTTTTTTATTTTTGCCATCATTTTTGTTGATCTCACCTGTATTTTTGAAGCAGAGACAGTAAATAATATTTGTTGATATTTATTCATTTTTGGTTTAAATAAACACAACTCAAATCTTATAGTCAATAAAATAAATATACAGAAAACAGAATAAGCCCTGTAAAAAAATTAGAGTTTCATCACTAGAATATAAGCCATTACAATTTGTTTATAAGATTTTTGCAAAAAAATAAATAAATAAAGGAATAAATATTGACCATTCATGAAAGAATATTAAACATGTAAATATATCTCTAAAAACTTGGCAAAAGTCAGTAAAAAATTTGCTGAGCACTGTATCCCAATCCGGTTTTCAGACCCTGGAAATCCTGAAGTTTGAAAAGGGTTATAATGAGTTTTGAGCTTAACAGATAGAGATCCAAGGTTTTTATAAGGATAAGAAATCAGATGAATGACCCGAGTTGTAGTGCAGAGGAACACCTAAGGAAAGAGCTCGTTGAAGAGGATAGGTGGTGATACCGACCCGTGCTGATGAGAAGGTATTAGATTCGACAATACTTAAAAATCTATGAAGTCTGACACAAAGTGGTCTCATGATTACTATCCTGACCTGGTAAAGAAGCAAGGAAGGGTATCCAACACCATTCCTCTTGGCACATCGACCCGGGGACCGAGGTTAGGGTTGCAGTATCTTGTGCTTATGTATGAATGACGTAAGTCTTACAGGAAAGTTTGAGTCTCCAGAAAGCTGATATGACATGAGTTGGTCGGAAACATTCCTTCTGACATACAGAACAATGTTGAAGTGGTTGAATTACAGGCAGTCACATATGTAGAACGTGTAACAGTAGATAAAGGTAGGAATGATGGCTTTTCACTGACAGAGGGTGGTTGAGTCAGAAGACTAAAGCTACTATTTGCATAACAATTGGGGAAAATGAGCATGAGTGACAGTGATAGACTGACGTAAGCTGACGTCACGAGTTGGTGTGTAACAGTAGATTTAGAAGCCTATATAAGGAAGTTGAAAGCTCATATTTAAGGGTTAGCATTTTCTACATTCCACAACTTATAAAAGAGCTCTAAAAAGCTTAGTGATAGAGAGAGAAAGTTGGTTGGTCTTGACCCGTGTTCGTAATAAAATTTCATTTCTTCGCTCTCGTGGACGTAGGTTGAGACCACTCTACGTCGAACCACGTTAAATCTTTATTTTCTTTGTGATTTTTTGTTTGCTTGCCAAGTTTATTTTGGTTCCCAACTAACCAAACAAATTCACTGTTTAGGGGAGATTTGTTCGAGGAGTAGATTTCCTAAATTATCCCTGAAATGAAAATCAATTGTCAACAGTTTGGGCCATTTATGGGGATCAATACAAAAAGTAACAAACACACTAAAACGATGGCAGAAGATGAAAATTATAGGGGTTTGGAGGCCATAGTGGGAAGATGGATGGAGAAAATAGAGGAGAACTTTCGGATAGAAAGAGAGGGGACACAAGCCTTCTTACAGGCCATGATGGAGAGAATTGAAAAGTTGGAAGAGAGAGAGGCAGAAGAACAAATGCATGAAGGACCTAGTCGAATGAAGGAAGATACCACCAATAGTAAGAGGCTGGCCGTTACCGAAAGGTAGTTAATAATTAAGATAAGGGAACCCATCAAAGTGGGATCATAAGATCACGATAGAAAATAGCCGAGGCAACGGAGTTAGTGGACGGAAGAAACCAGGACCAAGCCAGCAGGGGTTCAAGCCTCTAATCTTGAGAAACTTGGCTCCGAAACTAACATACCCGCACAAAGTTTTGCTCATGTAACAGGGGACGCTGCGTATACTACCCACAACAGGTCTTTGGCATAGATACTTCATGAGACACGGAACAAGTGTCTGCTGACGGAACCCGACACGAGGAGATTCAAGATGGACATGAGGGATCAAAGGGTCTATTGTGCCCACCATCAAGAAAATGAACATTTACACAGAGAATTGCATAGATCTACAGGAGCAAGTCGATGACCTAGTAATAAATGGCTACCTCAGTGAGTATGTTGATCATGAGGTCATGAATGTGAGGCAGCGCCGATAGTGAAATTCATCAGGCTGGGTACCTATCACATTGAGCAGCTAGACGTTACCTGGCTTAAAAAGCCCTGGAACACGGAGATACTGAAAAGGTATTTCCAATAGAGCCTATTTTAAAATGACCCTCAAAGAGTTGTAAGAAGAGGAATAGGTCCTATGAATATAAAAAGGGTTTTCCCTTTTTAAATAGAGATTTGTTCATCCATGTTTGTTTATTATTTGGATGGGAAATACTTGTTTGATATTCTGGGAAATATTCACGATTAGGATACATCAATGGGTATAGGAAATATGGGAAAGGCGCGAAACCCATGGCACACCAATCCCTGGTGTCATTATTAAACTCTCAGGCTTGGAGCGTCAACAACCAATGACTTACACCTTTGGGGAATCAAAGCGAGAAGACCTACGTAGCGTTTGGCACCTCGAGTATCCATGGCACGCTCGGCGAGAGAGTCGGCATGGCGTTTGATGCCATAAGATATCATAGCACGTAAGAGTTGAAAATAGCTACGGTACTACGGTACCTTCTGGGTTCGCATAGCACAGGGAAGACCCACGTGCCTCTGTGGTGTTTGCAACCTCGAGATAGGCCTAGCACAGAGAAGGGACATGCCCTAATGGCGTTGGCCATCCCACTTCGAACCTGTCAAACATAGCATGGGGAAGGCAGAAAAGCCTTTGTGGAATTTACGAGGATGAGGTTTTTTCCTAGCATAAGGAAATTCCTTATGGCGTTCTGGTTTGTAGCTCGGTTCACCGGGACGTCTGGATTGTAAGGTTCAGAATTATTAATTTGGGTAACGTGGGGCAGGAGGCTGTCTTAAGTTCCCTCGTTGTTTTCTTTTGGGTCAGTACGGGGTATGTTATACGTTACATCCATTGTACTTGTCTTTTGTTTTTTGTTTTTATTTTGCTGGACGACTTCTTGTGAGACGTCATTACCAGTGTCCATGGAGATGGCCAGAGGTTGAAGATTTTCCCTCTCGGCTAGTCTTGGTAAGAAAATATGTTGGCTCAGGGTCGGATTACGTCCTACCGAGTCCTTATTATGTTTATTTTCATAGGGTTGAAGTTTCTCCCCCATGGCCAAGTGTTGAATTTTACAAGTAGAGAACATTCGCTTGTTGCCATATTTATGGTGGCTCGGGGTTAAGTACGTCCCACTGGTAAATAATGGGGTTGGAGTTTCTCCCCCATGGCTAAGTGTTAAATGATATAAAGAGGGAACATTCCCTTGTGGTCAAGTTATTGCATCGACTCAGTGTCTGTATGTCTCACTGAGGCCTTTTTATGTTAGTTGGCATGAGGTCAGAGTTTTTCCCCATGGCCATATTTAAATGGCACAAGTAGGGAATATTATCTTGTTGCCAAGTGATTTCTTCGGTTCAGGATCGGGTATGTCCCACTGAGGTCTTATTTTATTTGTTGGCATAGATGTCGAAGGTGGTCAGGCAGAAGAATGTTGTCTGTTTGAAGAATTCTAAATCTTCTAAGTGAAGCATCATGGGAATTGAATTGTGTTGTATGGGTCAGCGTTGATTAATGTTGATAGGTCAGCGTGTTGAAATGGAAGTTGTCTCGGCTCAAGTCTTGGTTTGGTGTGTGCACTAGTGAGAAATGCAAGTGGAAAAAGTGTTTCATTGATAAGAATTGTTCTTTACAACGGGCAACCTCGGGGTTACCCACACATATAAAAAGAGGGACATAAATGGAGTATAATTCAGGCAGAAGGGCCAGGTGCATATTTAGGAGGGGCTGTGCAGCAGATGACGAGTGGTCGGATCCCCTTGATTATGAGGTGTTGGACAAATATGACCCATATCATCACTATTTGTACAGATCACGGTGTTGTTGTACAAATTAACTATGTGACAAAGGAGATTGCACTCTTATCATTTGTGTTCAGATCACCTAGATATATAAATGATGAGAGGTCTCTGTGATTTGTTCCTAGACGGAGAATGATATGACACAGTATCGGTCCACGTAGGATAAATCATTAAATATCCCTAGTCAGAGTATTATCGAGATAGGACATCGATAAATACGTAAAAGACTAGTATTACACTTGTGCACGTTGCGAGGGCACAACAACATAGTTATCATATATTTGGGTATAGGATACTCATACAAGTGTGATAGGAGGTTGTATTTTACCGATGGTACGGGAAACAGCTTCGCTCTGGATAGACCCATGCGGAATCCCATTAGTAGTATGACTATGTGTCTATGGGAGTCTGCAATCAGGGTAGGTGTATTTGGTCTTAACCTGAGACTTGCACCGCTAATACTTACGACAATCAATATACTTTGGTTGAGGTCGTCCAGGGCTTTAACCGGTTCTATGTACGCCAATGCTGGGTATATTGAGAATCGTAGTGTGTTGGGTGTGATGTTAAGACGGAAGTATCACTCCAGTCATATGGAGATGATGGTTACATAGGATACGGAACTCGTACTCTTAAATGCTCGAGCTATCAGGATATTATGACTAGGTCATGTATATCCGATTATAGAGACTAGTTGCCAGACATCCGATATGTGCTTCGTACGGGGCAGACACAATTCCAGCCCCAGGCCTAGCACGTGAACATCCGATACTGGATCGAAATACGCAATACTACGGTATACTATGCTTGATATAGATATAATATTCCTATAAGGATATTTCTGGAGAATTGGGTAGGCATGGCGCTTTGCTAGAAGCCAACATTGTCTTGTAAATTGGTAAAAACGTAGTACGAGGTACTTACGTGTTCGGATAGTTCGACGACCGTATTTACTGCCAACATATCCGAGGATCTCATGGGTCGCTTCCCGAAGATTCACCGATGATGTATGACTCGCACTTTATTAATCTGAGATTATTGAAGAGAGAGAAAATTAATCTGGGATTAATTACGGAGATATTTTATCTGGGATAAAATATTAATAAAGAGAGAGAAGGATTAATTTGGAATTAATCGATAAAAATATATATTCGATATATTATACGAAATTAGATTTCGACGCGGAATTAAAATTAGATTTTAATTCGGGAGAACGAGTTAATTTAGAATTAATTCGTTAGCGACGTGAATAGTGATTTCGCTAGGCGTAATCATTTAATTACGACGTGACGGAAAATTCGTTAATTTGGAATTAGCGAACCCGAGCCCGGGATTATTTGCGAGCGCATTCGCATTTCGAATTCGAGTGCGGCACGCAAATCAAATCAAGCGTCAAATCGCTAGTCATATCAAGCGTCAAATCGCTAGTCATATCAAGCGTCAAATCATTAGTCACTTTGAGTGATGTGACAACTTGTCACTTGATTGATTGATTGATGTGAATAGTGATGTGGTAGTTGAAAAGCATTGATGGCTTTTGCTTTTTGCTTTTTGCTTTTTGATTTTGATAAATGAAAATTGTTTTTGTATATTTGTTTTGTTTTTGTTAAATAAAATAATATATAAACAAAAAGCATTTTTTTTCTCTCTCTCACATGGTATACGGTTTCATGGAAACCAATTTTTCCCTCCTCTTTCCTTCTCTTCTCCTTCACGCTTGGAGCCGATTTCTTCTCTAATTTTCTGGTTAGATCGAATTTGTGAGAAGCAAAGAAGATGAAGAAGTGCTAGCACACACCTTGGGTTATACATAGGTGATAAGGAAACGAATTTATGAGCTTGGAATCGTTTTTGGAGCTTGGAGCTTCCATGGTGTTCATCAATGGCCAATTTTGGAGGAGCCAAAACAAACCAAAACCGAGCAGTCCCTGCAGTTCTAGGAGGCCACTGCCGCGAGTTTGAGAAGCTTGAAGACTTGTGTTCATCGCGTTGCAAGAACCGATCAATGTGAGTAATGTTTCCGCCATTCTCTTTTGTTGTATTCATGCGAATTTCTTACTTGATTTGATCAATCTTGGGACCTAATTAGAAACCAACAATGGTATCAGAGCTTTGATCAAGCATGAAAAAGTTAGGGTTTGAATTGGGTAAAATCAATTTAAGCATGATTTGGTTGAATTGATTGATTAAGTATGCTTGTATGTTGATGAATTGAAGTTGTGTATGTTCAATTTCATGAAATTGGATTGGATCCATTTTTCCCCAAATTTTTGGGCTGGCCGAAAATTACTAGCCCTAATGTCTTGGTAATTTTATTTGTTTGATCATTGGATGATTTAAAACAAGTGGGTAATGTTAATTTGAAGTTCAATTGGAATGAATTTTGATTTGGAACAATTTTCCCTTTTAAAGTAGGCTTGGCCGAAAATGATGTTTTTTGAAATTCATTGTGTTTTTTGATTTTGATTCATTGGATGAGTAAAATTGATTTGGGAATTGATGATTGTGGATTCAATTGGATTGAAACCGAATCTGATTGGAAAAAACCCCTAATTGCCGAGAATAAAGAAGCATGTAAAATGGGTTTGATTTTGATAAAAATGTGTTGGACACTATGTGTTGTTAAAGTGCATGATTAATTAGGCTAATTGATGTTTTAGAAATATTAATTGGGTGATTAATTGTGTATTACACTTAGGTTAATTAATTATAGAATTTGGAATTTTATAAGTTAATTAATTGGGCTTGTTTTTGGAAATTGGGCCTTAAAGGTGTAATTGGGCTTGTTTGGAAATTGGGCCTTAAAGGTTGTAATTGGGCTTTTGGGCTTGGTTGTACAAAGTTAGGTTTAGGCCAATTTGGTTGGATCCAATTGGCCCCAAAACCGCATCCAAAAAGTCCAATTATGACTTAATTGACCTTAATTATTTAATTGGGCCTAATGGGCCAAAATTGATTTCTGGGCTTATAGGGTAAATCCCGGATTGGACTTTGGTTATCAGTTTGAACGAGTTGACCAAAAGTCCACGCCTTATAGAAATTAATAAAAAAGCCCATTGGACTTTAATTAAATAAACATTAGATGTTAATCGGGCTTTGAGTCCCGTTGCGATTAAATTTGGGATTTAAGTCGTAAAGGTTCGTTAATAAAAGTGTAATATTTTATTTGGAATTAAATAGTGAATTAGAATTAAATGCATATTAAATTGGATTTAATGTTGTAGTTTAATTTAATTCAAGAATTCGTACTTTGAGTACTTATTCGCAAAACGAGTTTGACTCGCGCAAAAATCAAATCGTTGTTTGAACATTGGATGATCACTAATTATCAGATTAATTAATTGGATTAGATTGATTGATAACATGCTTGTATGAATACATGGTTGCGATGCATGAATAATGTATATCAGATGGATATTAGTCGGGTGAGACAATTTTGGAAATTGTAATAAATTTGATTTATTAATTGGACCTGCGTGTCCAGCCTTATCACCTCTATACTCTTTGTATTCTCTTCTCACCTATTCCCCTCAATGTAAATGATGTTTCTTTAGAAATGTAGTGTAACGGGTAGAAGTAAATACATGTGCTAGCTTTGGAGAGAGAAAATGAGAGATTTGATCTAGGATCAATGTAAAATATCCATCCGCATATCATTATTATTTTATTCATATGCGTTTTATTATGTGTTTAGAATGCATGTTTAGGGGTGTATGATGATGAGACCTTAACAAAGATAATAAATTGGTTGCCAATTTGCACGCGAAAAACCCTCGTTAAATATTAAGCGTCTTTCCTTCCATTGAGTGATTCTCACTCAAGATCCTAGACGGCATTGGTTTGTTGGCCAAAGTCAAGGCCTTTGTCTGTCGAAGATGTCTTTGAATCACGAAAGCTTTGTTCCATATTGGTGTCTTGTCCAAGTTGTGGTTGTTGGCCAAAGTCAAGACCACTTCTTGTCCATCGACATTGATTACGAAACTTTCCATGGTCAATGAGTCGCGCTTGACTGGGATCACTAAGTTTGTTGTGCCAAAGCCAAGACTTAGTTGATTCAGAGGAAAAAGGTTAGGTAATACATTGGATGTATTGGCATATATAAGATATATGTTTCGGACTTGGATGTCCCCCTACCGGATCTAGGAATTGGATTGGATCCAATGATCTTAGAGATCTCCTAGTTAATTATCATACAATTTGTTGGCCAAAGTCAAGATTGTGTGATATTTAACGGGATCCTAGCCCACTAGGAAACACGGTTTCCCGAGTACTCGACAGAGGGTTAGAGGCTCGCCGAAAAATAGTGGGAGGCAAGAATTGAATTTGCAATACTCGTTCATTACTCGCCATACGCGCTCAATCACAAATTATTTCGTCGTTAAATTAAATGTTAGTTGGACTAATATTTAAAATTATTGTTTTTATAAACAGTTTGACTGTATTATAGTTGATTATATATATTGGATTATATTAATCAATATATTTGAATTAATTAATTTCAATTTACAGTTGATTTTATAATTGGATTATAGTAATCAATGTAATTGAGGTTAATTGATTTAAATTATATTTGATTATATAGTTGGACTATTATAATCAATATAATAAAAGGTACCACAAATCGTTGATTAAATAGTTGGACTATTAGAATCAAGAGAAAATTGAAAGATTGACATTTAAAACATAATCTTGGGGAAAATGTATTTAAATGGTTTAATTTTCAAATTAAAAAAAAAATTTCAGGATGGTCCTGGAAAAATAATAAGTTATTTTATTTGATAAAATAATATATTAAGCCTAAATCCGGAGTTAAGCAAATAAGTGGAACATGATATTTGGAATATTCATGTAATGATAACTTTAGTGCTTAATCCATAATACTTGTCATATAGACTCCTTAATTTCTTTATCAGAACTAAAGATTAGATTCTTAAAGTATGATACTGAAATTGAAAGATCTTTATAAATCTAAAATTAGATTTTAGAAGTAAAAATTGCAATAAATAATTTGGAGAATTAATGACTAATCTCAAGGAGATAAAGTCAAAGTTTTCAATAAGGCAAGTAGCGCAAGGCGCACCTTACTTCGATATTCTAGAACCCGAGGCTTGGCCGAAGGCTACTGGAATGTTGAAAAGGGCAAAGGCAAAATCATTATAATCTTCTAGGAAGATAAAAGGACATATCCAAGAAGAATTGATGACGAGCAAGGCTCTGACTTCAAAATGATTGTCATAATTATGTTCACAGCTAGTATTAAAATTAAATTTTAGATACTTAGTGTGGTACATAAAATATATATATTGATGTTCGGAATCTGTTTTGAACAGGATACTGACTTCAATTGAAATAAATCTGCGAATTGAAAACGGGACAAAAGTCGCTGTTTTAACCACATATACCTAAGTTTAGGAAATACCCTCGGGTGTGTACCTAAATTAGGAAATTGTTATAATGTAACTAGTTTGACTAGATACATTATTCTATATCAGTGTTTAACCCGCTGCGGGTGAACCTTTATATTCTAGAACACTAAAGTGTTTTATTATATAAAGATGATATGAGATAAACACATTAGATGTGAATAACAGCATTTATATTTTGAATATAAATATATCTCAAATATATAACATGACAAACAATTAGCTCAAATTGATTTGATCAATTAAGAAACTTGTATATGGCATTGTTGTCTGGGACACAATTTAAACAAGACTCGTATATCCACACTTTTAAAGAGTGGGTACTAGGACTGATTTGATTCCACCAAATAAAGTCTACGAACCTAGTTTATTGGGCAAAGTGCCTAAAACACTATTTACTTGGTAAAAGTGCCAGTGCCACCGATCTGTTAGCCCTAGTTTATAGTGAAACAAGTGGGCCCATGTCTAGCTAGGCTAGATGTGGATATGAATATTTCGTGACCTGTACGGATGTGGCATCGCGTTATGGTTATGTGTTTCTTTTGAAGAACACAAATCAGAAACTTTTAGAGTTTCGACACGAAATAGACAAACAGATCGGCTAAAGTATTGAACCGTCACGGTCAGACCGTAATGGAAAATACTTAAGCAATAAGTTTCTTGTATACCTGAAAGAGTATAGTATTCTTTCAATGACGACTCCTCCCGGAACACGTCAGTTTGATGGTGTGTCCGAAATGAGAGACCGAATTTTGTTGGACATGATAAGGTTAATCATGAGTCGCTCTGAGCTACCATTTCCTTCAACGGATACGCAAAACAGTGCAGAACTTATTTTGAATAAGGTTCCATAAATATCTGTTTGACAGATAACATATTAGATATGAACGGGAAAAGAAATCGGGTTTCGCATTCCTGTTAGATTTGGGTATGCTAGGCATATGTTTGGATGATACCAAACTAAAATCCAAATTGGATAAGTGCCAAATGTAGGTTATCCTAGGGATACCATAAGTATTGTACTTACACATCTCACCAGAGAACAATTAGATTGTTGCTCACCATGTGGTTTTCCTAAGAGGAATACCGATATGCAGTGGAAAGTGGGAGGATAATATAACTCGATGAAAATCAGAGTAATACTATTCCCGGCACCGAGTCCTAATGGAACACAAATAGTTCATCACGGATGAAACTATTCCAATAATCTTTGAATACACAAGAACCGCATAGGTCGGAGAGACTCAGAAGACAACCTGGGGTATGGGTTTCTAATCTCACCTCATAAAGATGTCTATCTTATTGAGGAATACCAACTGACTACGTATGAGGAAGTGATACAAGGTATCGACTCCCTATTATGGCAAAGTGCGATAAAGTCCGAAGTGGATTTCATGTATACCAACTATGTTTAGACACTAGTTGGTGTACCGCAAGGCATTGTTCCTATTGGTACTATATAAGTCTTCAAGGAAGACATACATGGATGGAAACATACCAACGTACTAAGCTAGGCTTGTAGCGAAAAGGTAGAGTTATCAACACCGTGTTGATTACGACGAAACCTTTTACCTGTTGCCATGGTAAATCCATTTGTATAATGCTTGCTAATGCTGCATGTTTCATTCATGAAATGTGGCAGCTGAATGCCAAAACCGCTTTCCTTAACGGAAACCTTTCGGAGGATGTCTACAACATCCTGATGGTTTTATCGAACCATAACAAGCAAACTAGGTTTGCAGGTTATTCAATCCATGTTTGGATTGAAGCAAGCATTAGGTTCTTGGAATTTTCGTTTTGATGTAATCATAATAGTTATGATTTAATTCAAAACGAAAATAATTCTTGTGTATATAAGGAGGTTAGTGGGAGCACACTGACAGTGAATGTCCTGAATAATGATGATATATCATTTCTTGGAAATGATATTCCCATAATAAAATTGGTGAAAGCTTGGCTTTCATGATAATGACTATAAGTCGTAACATAGGTACTATACAATAGTATAAAGAAACGTGAGCTGGAAATCTTCCAAGCAAGATATGTTACTGTATAAACAACAAATGCGAGTTATTGCTGCAGCTGAGGCAGCAATAGAAGCCATTTGGGTCGATAACAAATCTAATTAGATTAGATATAGTTCTGTTAGCAGCTGAGCTAGGCGTCAGCACATGCTAAAGAATTAATGGTCTCATCGACGATCCAGATACTTATTTTGATATTCATCTGATTCGTTTGGATCATACATCGTGGCGATGTGATGATCGAATAAATGGCATCAGATGATAATCATGTAAATCCGCAGACGAAAACCTTTTCTCAGCAGTTTGAGCCAACCGTACATAGTTCGGGTGTTAAACACTCGAGGGTCTGGCTATAGGCCAAGTGGGAGATTGTTGGACAATTATGACCCATAGCGTCACTATTTGTACAGATCACGGTGTTGTTGTACAAATTAACTATGTGACAAAGGAGATTGCACTCTTATCATTTGTGATTAGATCACCTAGATATATAAATGATGAGAGGTCCCTGTGATTTGTTCCTGGACGGAGAATGATATGAGACAGTATCAGTCCACGTAGGATAAATCATTAAATATCCCTAGTCAGAGTATTATCGAGATAGGACATCGATAAATACGTAAAAGACTAGTATTACACTTGTGCACGTTGTGAGGGCACAACATCATAGTTATCATATATTGGGTATATGATACTCATGCAAGTGTGATAGGAGGTTGTGTTTTACCGATGGTACGAGAAACAGCTTCGCTCTGGATAGACCTATGCGGAATCCCATTGGTAGTATGACTATGTGTCTATGGAGTCTGCAATCAGGGTAGGTGTATTTGGTCTTAACCTGAGACTTGCACCACTAATACCTACGACAATCAATATAATTTGGTTGAGGTCGTCCAGGGCTTTAACCGGTTCTGTGTACGCCAATGCTGGGTATATTGAGAATCGTAGTGTGTTGGGTGTGATGTTAAGACGGAAGTATCACTCCAGTCATATGGAGATGATGGTCACATAGGATACGAAACTCGTTCTCTTAAATTCTCGAGCTATCGGGATATTATGACTAGGTCATGTATATCCGATTATAGAGACTAGTTGCCAGACATCCGATATGTGCTTCGTACGGGGCAGACACAATTCCAGCCTCAGGCCTAGTACGTGAACATCCAATACTGGATCGAAATACGCAATACTATGGTATACTACGCTTGATATAGATCTAATATTCCTATAATGATATTTCTGGAGAATTGGGTAGGCATGGCGCTTTGCTAGAAGCCAACCTTGTCTTGTAAATTGGTAAAAACGTAGTACGAGGTACTTACGTGTTCGGATAGTCCGACGACCATATTTACTGCCAACATAAACGGGGATCTCATGGGTCGCTTCCCGAAGATTCACCTATGATGTATGACTCACACTTTATTAATCTGGGATTAATTAGAAGAGAGAAAAAATTAATTTGGGATTAATTACGGAGATATTTTATCTGGGATAAAATATTAATTAAAGAGAGAGAACGATTAATTTGGAATTAATCGATAAAATAATATATTCGATATATTATACGAAATTGGATTTTGACGCGGAATTAAAATTAGATTTTAATTCGGGCGAACGAGTTAATTTAGAATTAATTCGTTAGCGACGTGAATAGTGATTACGCTAGGCGTAATCATTTAATTACGACGCGACATAAATTTCGTTAATTTGGAATTAGCGAACCCGAGCCCGGGATTATTTGTGAGCGCATTTGCATTTCGAATTCGAGTGCGGCACACAAGTCAAATAAGCGTCAAATCGCTAGTCACATCAATCGTCAAATCATTAGTCACTTTGAGTGATTTGACAACTTGTCACTTGATTGATTGATTGATGTGAATAGTGATGTGGTAGTTGAAAAGCATTGATGGCTTTTGCTTTTTGCTTTTTGCTTTTTGATTTTTGATAAATGAAAATTGTTTTTGTATATTTGTTTTGTTTTTGGAAAATAAAATAAATATATAAACAAAAAGCATTTTCTTTTTCTCTCTCTCACATGGTATACGGTTTCATGGAAACCAATTTTTCCCTCATCTCTTTCCTTCTCTTCTCCTTCACGCTTGGAGCCGATTTCTTCTCTAATTTTTCTGGTTAGACCGAATTTGTGAGAAGCAAAGAAGATGAAGAAGTGGTAGCACACACCTTGGGTTATACATAGGTGATAGAGAAACGAATTTATGAGCTTGGAATCGTTTTTGGAGCTTGGAGCTTGGAGCTTCCATGGTGTTCATCAATGACCGATTTTGGAGGAGCCAAAACAGACCAAAACCGAGCAGTCCCTGCAGTTCTATGAGGCTACTGCCGCGAGTTTGAGAAGCTTGAAGACTTGTGTCATCGCGTTGCAAGAACCGATTAATGTGAGTAATGTTTCTGCCATTCTCTTTTGTTGTATTCATGCAAATTTCTTGCTTGATTTGATGAATCTTGGGACCTAATTAGAAACCAACATGAGGCACCACTGACACTGACACGATGTCTTGGATGGACTCGAGTTCTTATGGAGCATGGTTGAATGCCTCCTCTTGTGTAATTTCTCCATTGGCCACCTTCAGGACATTGTGAAGCATCTCCAAGTCTAGGTTGGTTGTGACATCTCAAACATTTCGATAGATTCCTCCAGCCCTTCTATTTTGACCTCCTGCTTCACGGCCTCTAGGAGCTCGGACAGCTCGGTATTTAATCTCTTCATCTCTTCTTGGGACTTAGCCAGCTCATCATAAGCCTTCTCCAGTTGATATGTTTTCGCTTCAAGTTTGCTCTCGATCATGGTGGTTCGCCACAGCTGGAGTTTAAATTCGTCTGCCTTCCGCATAGCCTCGGCGTTGGCCTCGTTCCTCTATTTCTTTGTAATTTCTGAAGCTCGACGAAGGGAGTCAACCTCAACCTTGGCCCCCTCATCAGATTGCCTGAGGTCCTAGATCTCTGTCATAGCTTCTTCAAGTTGCTTGGATAGCTCTTTCTCCTTCTCGGTCAGGCGACCCTGGAGTCTCTCGGCCTGACCCTCCTTGGAAAGGGTGCTCATCAGCACTTCCATGTTCGTGGCCAAGATATAGGCCAGCTGTACAATAGAAAATGGGGTCAGTATGTCAAAAGGATGGAATGGTATATTTACAAAGGGGAAATTTACTTTACCTTTGCATGGAATCGGCTGATTTTGCCGATGATGTCCTCGGGGGACATGTCATCATTCGTTGTGGCCCGATCCAGGCTTACGTGCTTGGCCAGGTAGTTGATGGTGGGGAGAAGATGGGCTACATCTTCCCTTATATCCTCGGTAAAATTATTGATCCCCAGCATAGGGGACAATCATTGATCTGGAGAGGGGGTAGCTGGGTCTTTGCCCTTCTTGCCCATAATTTTTCTCCTAGGAGCCCTCTCAGTAAACTCTTCAATCTCTTCTCCCCAGACCTTATGGAAGCGTCTTTTAGAGGGTCAAAAGGGAGCATGTGTAGTTTGGGACAATTGAGGAGAGCTTGAAGTTTGGTTGATTGTGGATGTTTGAGGTTTGGTGTGAAGGGATCGATATTTGGTTGGTTTGGGGGGCACTTGATATTGGACAATTATGACCCATGGCATCACTATTTGTAAAGAACATTGTGTTTTGTACAAATTATCTATGTGACAGAAGGAAATTGCTATTTTATCATTATTGTAATTAGATTACTTGGATATATTAATGATAAAAGTCCATATGGTTAAATTGGATTAATAAGATATGAGACAATATTAATCCATAAATGGTTTAATCATTAAATATCCATAGTCGAAGTATTATCGAGACTGGACATTAATAATGCGGAATAGACTAGTATTACACTTGTGCGCGTTATGGAAGTTTAACGACATAGTTATCATATATTTAGGTATTGGATACTTATGCAAGTGTAATAAGAGGTTCTGTTAGCCGTTGGACCGGGAACAGTTTGCTCTGGATAGACCCACTCAGAATCCCATTGGTAGTATGACTATGTGTCTATGGAAATCCGAATCAGGGTAGGTGTATGTGATCTTTAACCTGAGACTTACGTCGCTATTACTTGCGACAATCAGTTTACTTTAATATTGGTCGTTTGTAGCTTTAACAAGTTCTTTGTACGCCTGTATTGGGTTTACTGAGAATCATAGTGTATTGGATGTGATGTCAAGATGGAAGTATCACTTCAGTCATATGGAGATGATTGTCACACATGATACAGAACTAGTGCTCTTAAAGCTGCAGCTATCGGGATAGTATGACTAGGTCATGACTTCCCAATTACAGAGATTAGTTACTTAGGATCCGACATATGCTTCGTACGGGGCAGACACAGAGCTAGCCCTAGGCCTAGCATGTGACATCCGATACTGGATTGTATTACATATTACATAATATTAGTATTACTATGCCTAATACAAATGATATTCCTCGGCGAATATTTCTGGAGAATTGGGTAGGCATGGAGCTTTGCTAGAAGCCAACCATGTCTTGTAAATCGGTGAGAACATGGTACGGGGTACGCACGTGTTCAGATAGTCTGATAACTATATTTACTGCCAAGATATCCAGAAATATCTTGGGTCACTTCCCAAAGATTCACCAATGACATTTGACTCAGATAGAATTAATCTGGGATTAATTATGAAAGAGAAAATTAATCTAGGATTAATTACGACAAGAATTAATCTGGGATTAACTTCGTATAGAAGAGAGAACGCGATTAATTTAGAATTAATCGATAAAATAAATTTAATAGTTAAATTGGATTTTCTATTTAATTTATTTATTTGTGGCTAAAATAATATATGAGATATATTAATTGAAATCGGATTTCAATACAAAATTAAAATTGGATTTTAATTCCGGAGAACAAATTAATTTAGAATTAATTTGTAAGCGGCTATCATAATAATTTTGAAAGGCATAATTATTTAATTAAATTAGATTTAATTATGGTGCGACGACAAATTCATTTAATCAGAATTAAACGAACCCGATAAAATTGCCCGTGACTTTAAGTGTGTCTTTTTGTGTTTTTGGAACACAAAATATCTTTGACTTTGGTGGGCCCAAGTCAAGTTGTGTGTTGAAGAAGCCAACTCAAATTTTGAATTAAAAATGTGGTGGGACCACATGACTTACATCAAAGGTCAAATGTTGATGTAAGTAGTTGGCTTAATTAATTAAATACATTTTAACACACAACCACCAAGTCTAGAACTCTCTATTCTTCTCTCCACCTTGGCCGATTCTTCTCTCTATTGTTGTGAAATTTTGCATCAAAATTTCAACAAAGCTAGCACTTGGATGAGTCAAATTAGGTGATAGAGAAAATCACCCAGGGAATAAACAACAAGCTTGGAGCTTTATCCAAAGAGGAAATTTCGAATTTCTCCATTTAACAATGTAAATGATTCCGCCACTTTTCTTGTTGTTTCACACATATAATCATGTTTATGATCTTATGGCATGTCTTAGAGACTAACACTTGAAGACCCGAGAGGAGGAGCGGCTGCATGAATTTATTTCCACCTGGCTTCTAATGGAATCGGGGTAGTGATTCGAGGACGGGCGTTGCTGGACCCGTCCCGTTTAGTCTACAAAGCCTCCTGAGCATTCGGGATGGGGATCTTGAAACCAGACATTCTTGCAAACAAAAAAAGACAGTAAGAAGATGAAAATGAGCAAAACAACAAAAAGAAAATGACAAGGCAACAAACATGAAGTCAGTGGGCCGGTTAGAACTTATCTGTCTTCCTGGACTAGGGTGGTGGAAAGCTCGGGGTGAGGCCCGAGTTGGCAAGGGCAGAAGGGTTGACGAGGTCCCTCTAATGGCCTTCGAATTCAAGCGTCTTCCTTACCCTGGCCCGGGTCTCATGATGGACTTTTGGGAGGTCGCCTCAGCAAACTACAAAAGGCATGAAAGTTAGTAGATCATTTAGATCGGTCAGAAGGAAAATAGAGGTCGGGTCATTGCCTCCCAGTCGAAAGATGTTTGGGATTTTGAAGCGTTCTTTATCGCCCTACCGATGCCTTCCCCAAGGGCCTTCGGTCCCGAACCACTTATCCTAAAAATTCTTATTAGTGGCTTGGAGATGGGTGATGATGTGGGGGACTCTGGTGTGGGATGAAAGGTAATTGCAACCCTTATACTCTTTTGGGGTGGCATTCATTCGCTACAGCCTCTTCAGTTCGAAGAAGGTCAGTTCTCCCAGCCCGATTTCGCTCTAGATCACATAAAGGCCAGCCAATACCATCAATCCATTTAAATTTAGCTGGCACGAGGCTAGATTCATAATTGTCAGTATCTTCATGTAGACAACAGAACCTGGGCGACGCTGTTCTAGGCTCGCGGCCTAGTTGGGAAGTACGAAATAACATGGAGTCGCCACCCGGTGTGAACCGGGACAAAGGTTTAAGGCCGCACTCACCCCTCGCAAGGGAAGACCTCAAACCATTGGGTTCGGAATGGTCCCTTACTTATGTCACTTGTGATGATATAATTTGTGCAATAAACTAACCGAATCTTTTCAACATTCATGCTCAAGGGTACTTAGATCTAACATGCTTTCATCCAATTAATTCCACGCAATGTAACATAACAAGCATATTGAACCATTAAATCAACATGTATAAATCATTACCCAAACGCATCATAAACTAAGAACATGCATAAAGAACAACCTAACATGTTTTAACAAATAAATGACAAACTAAATTAAACCATGCTTTAAATAATAAACAAATAACCTAAAGACTATAACATGCTCAAATACAAATTTGGATGAGACAAGATATGTGTATCTTAAGTGGTACGTGGCATTGTATCCCGAGTGCAGACCATACTACCGTCCATTCGAAATCGGCTATGGAATTTACGTCCGGGTTTCCATCCGATATACCACAAAGGGGAACACATATCCCGCTCAGCCAACAATCACATCATGCTTCAAACGACTCTCATGCAATTATATATCAAAATAAATAAAACAAAGATAAAGAAGATAAGTAAAAAAGGTGCCCTCAGGTCTAACCTCTTTTGTCGTCTAAAAAAGGGCGTTACACGTCCGTTTGAAGGGAGATTGATCCGATGCTTTTCCAATTCGTCTAATCAATGTTTTCCCTCGTTGTTTTGATGCTTGGGCTTCTGTTTTAAGTCCGTTTTGCTGCGGTTTCGCTGTTCCGTTTCAGGTCACTGTTTTGGTCGATTTGTGGACTGTTTTGGGTGATTTTGGTGGCTTAGGGGGTTGCGTTTTTAATGGTTTTTTAGGGAAAATTTATGGAGATTTTTGAGGGGTTTTCTAGGTGATTTTAGGGCTGTTTTGCTGGCTAAAGTCGCAGCCAAAACTGACCAGAACAGAAGGTGAAGATGCGGCAGTTCAAGGTGCAGTGGGGGCGTTTTTGGGGACTGTTTTGGGGCTGCGAATGGGGCTGTGTTTGGAGAGTGTTTAGTGCGACTTTAGGGCTTTATTTGAGGCTTATTTTGGTGTGTTTTGGGGCTGTGAATGGTGGCTGGAACTCGGCAATGGAGGGCTGTGTTTCAGGCTTGGGCGTGAGAGGGGATTGGTGAAGAAGAGGAGATGCGGCAATGGGAGAGAGTTTGGTGCGTTTAAGTTGCGGCTGCTGAGTGGCTTACGTATTGTTGTGGGCTATGAAGACTGATGGCGTGTGGAGGCTAGCAGTTTGGGTGAAGGCGTGGGGCATTGAAGCAGGCGTTTAAGGCAGAGGACGCGTGTTTGTGAGGAGACGTGGTGAGCAATGGCAATGGCGTGAAAGGTAAGGCGTGAGAGCTGAGCACGTGGGGCTGAGGGCAGTATGAATGTGGCTTGGCTATTTTGCGTGAGACGGCAAAGGGGCTTGTGACGTCTTTGAGGCTGCTGGGCGATGAATTGCTATATGCGTTAGATTGGCAGGGAGCAGGTGGCGTGCGCGCTGAAGGCTGGTGAGACGCAAGGCTACGTGAAGCTTGGCTTTTGATGATTAATTGCGTGGAGTTTGTGAGTGAAGAGTGATGAAGGTTTTGAGTGCGTGAAGCTGTGGAAGGGCTAGGTGGCGAGGTCAAAGGGCTGTCTACGTGAAGGGTTCACGGCTTAGGGCATGTGGCTTTTTCTTTGTTTATTTGTTGCTCACGGCTAGGGTTTATTTCTTTTGTTTTGTGATTGATTTTTTTTGTGTGAATCTGTCAGCCAGCCAGGGTTTGATAAATGGGTGAATGATTATTTTTATAGGCAAGGGGATGGGTTTACCTTGTTGGAGAAGGAATATGATTTGTGTGTTAATATTTTAATTAAAAAGTGATAGGGGAAATCTTTAATTAAGGGAAGTGATTTGATTTTTTCTTTTTAGTTAAGGATATGATTTAGTTTAATTAGGCAAGGAATCCATGAGATTTTATTTAAATTGGTAGGTGATTTAACTAAATTAGGAATGTGTTTTTTTTTTTTTAATTAGGAATGTTATTTATGGAATTTAATTTGAATATTTTATTTTGGGAAATGAATTTTAATTTGTGACATGTGTTTTAATGGGTTTGGTGTGTTTTAAAACAGAGGTCCAACAAGCAACCCGAAGCCAAACAACGAGGTTAAATCCAACAAAAATTGCATTTTCCAACTTTACCCTTCCAACGTCTGTTTCCCGCGACTTTCATGACTAAAGAGGTAGTTGCCTCCATACGAGACTCATCATTGGGCTAATGTGTAAAAATTCAATGTCTACAGTCGCCCCCATTTTGATGGGACTTGTGCAGTGTGTGATAATGACAATCCTATCAAAGTACGTGCAATGAATTTTCACTTACCTGGCTCGCCAGCTGTCACCTGACTTGCCTGCTGCTTTGAACTGAGTTGATATGGTGGCGATGTGCCTCGACCTCTGGGCTTTATTCCCGAACCACCAAATGTGAACTGTGCTGATGATCCAGTGGGTCCTCGACCCTGGGACGCATCCCGGAACTGCAACTGATGTGTGGGCCCTCGACCCTGGGACACATCCTAAAAGTGATGATGAATGAATTCTTGGCTTGCCAGCTACCACCTGACTTGCCTGCTGTTTTGAACTGAATTGATATGATGGCGAGGTGCCTCGACCTCTGGGCTTTGTTCCCAAACCACCGAATGTGAACTGTGATGATGATGTAGTGGGCCCTCGACCCTGGGACGCATCTAGGAACTGCTAATGACAACGGGGGCACCTCGACCCTCGAAATGATGATGATAGTGGGCACCTCGACCCTGGGCACGCATCTCGACCCGGAACTACAACCGAAAATGGGGGAACCTCAATCCTGGGCACGCATCTCGACCCAATACCGCTGATAATAGGGACCTCGCCCTGAATATGATGATGTAGTGGGCACCTCGACCCTGGGTACGCATCTCGACCCGGAACTACAAACGACAACGGGGGCACACATCTCGACCCTGGGCACGCATCTCGACCCAATACCGCTGACAATAGGGACCTCGCCCTGAATATGATGATGTAGTGGGCACCTCGACCATGGGTACGCATCTCGACCCGGAACTACAAACGACAACGGGGGCACGCATCTCGACCCTGGGCACGCATCTCGACCCAATACCGCTGACAATAGGGACCTCGCCCTGAATATGATGATGTAGTGGGCACCTCGACCCTGGGTACGCATCTCGACCCGGAACTACAAACGACAACGGGGGCACGCATCTCGACCCAATACCGCTGACAATAGGGACCTCGCCCTGAATATGATGATGTAGTGGGCACCTCGACCCTGGGTACGCATCTCGACCCGGAACTACAAACGACAACGGGGGCACGCATCTCGACCCTGGGCACGCATCTCGACCAAATACCGCTGACAATAGGGACCTCGCCCTGAAACTGATACTGGTGTGGTGTGATGAGGTCCATTCCCGAACCGTCACCGGATGTGGTCCATTCCCGAACCGATCTCCATTCCCGAGTGTGATTGTGATATGGTGTGATGAGGTCCATTCCCGAACCATCACCGGATGTGGTCCATTCCCGAACCGATCTCCATTCCCGGACTGTCCATTCTCGGACTAAATCTCCATTCTCAGCGTGCCATTCTCGGCGTGCCATTCTCGGCGTACTCATTCCCGAGCTGTCCATTCCCGGACTAAATCTCCATTCTCGGAGTGCTATTCTCGGCATAACTGATCTGATGTGATGCGGGCCTCGCCCCCAGAACGCCATGTCCGCCAGAAACTGATCTGTTGCTATGTGGGCCTTCCCCCCAGAATGCCATACCCGACAGAAACTGATTTGATGCTATGTGGGCCTCGCCCCCAGAATGCTATATCTGGCAGAACTGATCTGATGTCTTCATACTCGGAGTGTCGTACCTGGCTGATCTAATATCTCCATACCTGGAGTACCGTACCTGGCAAAACTAATCTGATATCTCCATACCCGGAGTGCCGTACCTGGAAAAACTGATACTGATGTCTCCATACCCGGAGTGCCATACCCGGCAAAACTGATGCTGATAATAATGTGCGCCTCGCCCCCAGAGTGCCATACCCGGCAACACTGATACCGATAATGATGTGGGCCTCGCCCCCAGAGGTGCCATACCCGGCAAGATTGATACTGATGCTAATATGGGCCTCGCCCCAGACTGATGCTGATGTCTGATGTGGACCTCGACCCTGGGACTCATTCCCGAAACTGCTAACAAGGTGGGCCTCGACCCTGTGATCCATTCCCGGATTCATTCCAAATTCTGACGACGTGGGCCTCGGCCTTGGGATTCATTCCCTGGATTCACTCCAAAACTCTAGCGATGTGGGATTCATTCCCCTGGGATTTATTCCCGAAACTCTGACGATGTGGGCCTCGACCCTGGGATTCATTCCCCAAACTGCTGATAAGGTGGGCCTCGACCCTGAGTTGATACTGATGTGGGCCTCGCCCCAAATTGATATTGATGTGAGGCCTCGCCCCCAGACTGAAACTGTTGCGGGCCTTGCCCCAAAACTGATACTGATGTGGGCCTCAACCCCGGGACTTATCCCCAAACGAATACTGATACGAGCCTCGACCCCAAACTGAAACTGATGTGGGCCTCGCCCCAAACTGATGTGGGCCTCGCCCCAAACTGATACTGATGTGGGGCCTCGCCCCCAGACTGAAACTGATGTGGGCCTTGCCCCAAAACTGATACTGATGTGGGCCTCACCCCCGGGACTCATCCCCAAAACTGAAACTGATATGTTGCTGATTCTGGTTGGCTTGTCTTTACCGCTTTCTCTTTTTCCTTTTTGAAACCTGTGAATAAAAAAAAAGACAAAGATTGCATGTATATGACGTGTATGCATGAATCCATTCTCGGAGTGGATTTCTTAAATTACCCCTGAAACAAAAAATAACCGTCAATAAATTTGATTTCATTTTTAGGGAGTTTCAATGGTTATGAGTGGTGAATTGGAGGTGTCATTGAATAAAAGAATTTCGGGAATCCAAATAATTTTACTTGATGCATTGAATCAAAAGAACTCCAAAACACTCTGTTGATGGTGTTATTTGTGACCAAGTGTTTGAACAGTACGGCAAGGGCAGAGATGAAATCCCTCTTTTTGGGAGGACGAATGTTCTAAGGGTATTAGCCATTCTTCGACCAGACATGGTGTTCAAACCCGGTTCCCTAGATTTGACCGACTTGAAGACACAACATGATACAGATTTTCGAGACCGACAACATCAGAGCCGAGATCGACCACTTTAGCTTGGTAGCTCGGTTCACTCCTATCATTCATCTTGGATCGGGAGAATGACCTCGGATATTTTGGGTCAGTTCGGAAGTAGTTGGAGCAGTTCGGCACATTGATTTGCCATCCACATGACGTCTGCCGTGAGACCAGGACCGTTTGGACTTTTCCTTCTGACATGTATCACCGTATGAGAGATCTTTACAGGTTGTCATCATAATTGTTGAGTGTGGCAGTGTATAAAACAAGGTGATTTGATGTAGAGTCAGATGACAGGCTTGCTTTTAGTGAGGCAGTTGGGGCAGAGAGCCCGTCAATCGGCCGAAAATCCATATGGCTGACGTCATAGAGATATGGAATAGTGTTTTATTTTTCTTAGTATATAAAGGGAGGGTAATCTTATTTGTATAGGTTGGTTAGCAAAAATCTCACTCAAGTACTATTTGTAAAACACCACGAAAATAAACAACTCAGCAACATTGGACCACCCTTGAAAAGAGGTCGGCTGAGCTCGGTTTGGTAATAAAACCAGTACTCTACTCTGTTCCTGTGGACGTAGGTTGGATTTATTCAGCCGAACCACGTAAATCCTCTGTCGACTTTGTGCTTGTCTCGTTTCCTGCTAAGTTTGCTTGTGGTCCCCCATAACCAAACAAATTCACGGTTGGAGGAGGATTGTTCCCAGAGTATTATCTCGAAATTACCCCTGGAACTAAAATCACCCGTCAACAGTTGGCGCCGTTTGTGGGGAAAGAGCAAAAAGATGCTTGGGTAGTAAGACAATGGCAGAAGACGGGAACCATAGATCATCGGAGAGTTCAACAACATAATGGATGAAGATAATAGAAGAAAGCATTAGGAAGGAAAGTGAGACAAACCAGACCTTCATGAAGGCCATGACAGAGAAACTGGAAAAGTTGGAAAAGATGAACAATGAGAGGTTGGAGGCTGGACCAAGCCGGAGGAGAGATGAGACAGCAAATGGGAAAATGGTTGTAGATCTAGACGGAGATAATGAACCGGGGAGGAGGGATCCCCAGAAAGTGAGATCTGTTGTGATAACCGGAGCCTTACTGGTAGAATGAATGTGGGAAGAAGAAAAAGGGAGGCAAACATCAGAGTCCTCTAGTAATAGCCAACACTCTAAGAAGGAGGGGGACGGAAGACATGGTGGGGGGATCGAGAGGCGTCCATCCACGGCATGCGCCGTGTTCGGAGTAGCAGATACGAAGAAGTCCGCTGGAGGCAACGCGATAATACTAATAACCAGATTAATGCCTGGTTCAGAAAAGAGATGAAAAAGTGGGAAGAAAACTTGAAGGCAGACAAAAAAGATGGTCCGAACGGAGAAATGGCATCCCCCTTTATGGAAGAAATCTTGTCAGCAGAATTCCCTAGACGGTTCACCATGCCATCTATGAACTCTTACAAGGGCTATACAGACCCTAAGTCCCATGTCGAGAGTTTTGTTTTGCTAATGGAGGTTCAAGGGATAATAGGAGAGGCCATCTGCAAGGTGTTCCCTTTAACCCTGAGTGGTCCCGTAATTTTATGGTTCAGAAGTTTGGCCCCATAGAGCATCAGTAGTTTTTCTCAGCTCAGGAAATCCTTTGTTTGGCCTTTCACAGGAGCGTGTGTGCCAAGGAAGACGGTAGAAGTACTAAGGCTGGTGAAGCAGGGGGACGATGAGCCCCTGAAGAATTTTATTAAAAGATACCACAATCTGGTGCTCGAGGTTGGAACATACGAGTCATTAGAGGCGCTAGAAAGTCTCAAGAGAACTCTGAAGGTCGGGAAATTGTGGACTCATATGAGGATCCAGGATTGGCTAGAAAATTTATTTTGTTAGAGGGAAAAGAGAAAGTTGCCCAAGGAGGGGGAACTCAGAAAGGAAATGTGGTGAGGTCGGAGATGCCGCGAAGGTCTGACAAGGAATTGGGGTAACCGCCCTCGAGACAAAGGGTGTTTAGGCTGATGCCTTAGAGCAATGCATCTCAGGAGAGAAGGACTCAGTTGCATGAAAATCATGTGGCCGGAGGGGGCAGTGTGTACCCCCTTGAATAAGCTGTTGGCTCAAATCGTCAGAGAAATCCAAGATAAAGGCCTCCTGGTGGAGTTAGACTTGAGGAAATATCCGGTGGAGAAGAAGAACGAGAGGTCCTATTGTGTGCATCATAACCTAAGGGGGCACACATCGAAAGACTTTAGGGACCTGCAGGAGAAGGTGTAAAACCTGGCACAAAATGGTTATTTGAATGATTATATCGACCAAGAGGCCATGGAGGCCTGGCAACGGTGGAAACCAAGACAAATTTATACCATCGCTGGTGGAAGGACACTGGCCGGAGACTCAAACCAATCGAGAAAGAGTTACAGTAGGTTCCGGGGACCGGAGGTATTGACAACGGAGCAGGCCCCGAGGGTTCAGATATTATATTCACAGATGAGGATACCAATGGGGTGAGCTTCCCCCACGATGATGGATTGATAATCAAGGCTGTGATAGGAGAAGCCGAGGTGGATAGGATCCTGGTGGATCCAGGGAGTGCGATTGACATAATCTCCAAGGAAACCTTGGATGGTTTGGGGGTGGAGTATGCCACTATGACCCAGGACAGAACACCATTATACGAGTTTGGAGGTGTAACAGTCATTCCTTTGGGTAGAATACAACTGGCCATGACGATCGGGACTACTTCCCACACCCGGATGATCATGATGGACTTTACAATGGTAGATTGTATGAGCAGTTACCAGGTTATTGTGGGCCGACCTTTCATGATGAAAACAAAGGCAGTAATATCATACTACTATCTGAAATTGAAATTTCCCACCCGTGACGGGATTGGGATAATGTGTGGAAGTTAGAAAGCAGCCAGGAGCTGTTTCGCTACCGTCTCGAAGAAGACTCTTTGCGTCGAAGAAGATAAAAGGAAGAGGAAATGGAGAGAAGAAGAGGAAATGACAGTCGAATCTCCGGACCCACGGCCCGAAGATTTTACCCAGTTGGGGGAAGGTGATGAGCTGGAATCAGTAGAACTCTTCGGTCCTGGGAAAATTATAAAAGTGGGTGCGGGTTTGGAGAAGAAATTGAAGCAAGGTTTGTTGAAGTTTTTGAAGGAATATGTGGACATTTTTGATTGGGGGCACGGTGACATGCCCGTGATAGATCCCAAGTTCATCAATCATCATCTAGCAGTGGACCAGGCTCATAAGCCAGTCAAGCAGAAGAGGAGAATCTTCAATCAGGAGCGATGCGAGGCGATAAGGGCCTACGTAGAGAAGCTGATAAATGCTAGTTTTATCAGAGAAGTGAAATACCCGGAATGGGTATCCAATTTTGTTCTAGTGAAGAAGACCAGCGGAAAGTGGAGGATGTGTGTAGACTTCTCCGATCTCAACAAGGCCTGCCCAAAGGATAGTTTCCCGCTCCCGAAGGTAGATCAACTGGTGGATTCAACGGCATGCCATGGACTGCTTAGCTTCATGGATGCCTTGTTGTGCTATAATCAGGTCAAGATGCATCTCGAGGACAAGGAGAGAACAACCTTCATCACAGATCATGGACGGTATTTGTTGGACAATTATGACCCATAACATCGCTATTTGTACAGAACATGGTGTTGTTGTTCAAATTAACTATGTGACAAAGGAAATTGCTCTTTTATCATTTGTAATTTGATTACTAGGATGTATAAATGATAAAAGTCCATATGATTAGTTCCATATTAATAAGATATGAGACAGTATTAATCCACTAAGGTTTAATCATTAAAATATCCCTAGTCGTAGTATTATCGAGATTGGACATCGATAATGCAGAATAGACTAGTATTGCACTTGTGCGCGTTGTGGGAGCATAACAACATAGTTCTCATATATTTAAGTATTGGATACTTATACAAGTGTGATAGGAGGTTGTGTTTACCGATGGTACGGAAACAGCTTCGCTCTGGATAGACCCCTCAGAATTCCATTGGTAGTATGACTATGTGTCTGTGGAAGTCCGAATCAGGGTAGGTGTATTTGGTCTTAACCCGAGACTTACATCGCTAATACTTGCGACAATCAATATACTTTGGTTTTGGTCGTCCATGGCTTTAACAGGTTCTGTGTACGCCTCTTCTGGGTATATTGAGAATCGTAGTGTATTGGGTGTGATGTCAAGATGGAAGTATCAATTCAGTCATATGTAGATGATAGTCACGTAGGATAAGGAACTTGTACTATTATATGTTGCAGCTATCGGGATAATATGACTAGGTCATGTTTATCCGATTATAGAGACTAGTTACCAGAGATCCGATATATGCTTCGTACGGGGCAGACACAATTCCAGCCCCAGGCCTTGCATGTGACATCCGATACTGGATCGTAATACGTAATACTATGTATACTACGCCTGATATAGATTATATATTCCATTAAGAATATTTCTGGAGAATTGGGTAGGCACGGTGCTTTGCTAAAAGCCAACCATGTCTTGTAAATCGGTAAAAACGTAGTACTAGGTACGTACGTGTTCAGATAGTCCGACGACCAGATTTACTGCCAATATATCCAGGGATCTCATGGGTCGCTTCCCGAAGATTCACCTATGACGTATGACTCAGACATAATTAATCTGGGATTAATTATAAGAGAGAGAAAATTAATCTATGATTAATTACGGAGATATTTTATCTGGGATAAAATACTATTTAAAGAGAGAGAACGATTAATTTGGAATTAATCGATAAAATAATATATTCGATATATTAAACGAAATTAGATTTCGACGCGAAATTAAAATTAGATTTTAATTCGGGCGCGAGTTAATTTAGAATTAATTCGCTAGCAACGTGAATAATAATTTTACTAGGCATAATTATTTAATTAAATTTGATTTAATTACGTTGCAACGGAAAATTCATTAATTTGGAATTAGCGAACCCGAGCCCGGGATGTGTTGCGGGCCCACTCGGATTTTGAATCAAGTGGGGCCCACACAAGTCACATCACCTAGTCCATCTCATCTACTTTTGGTTGATGAAAGTGGTTGGGTTGTTGAAAACTTGTGAAACACACAAGCTTATTCACTGATGTGTGAAAGACCCTTTACCAATTTTTGAAATTTGGTATTAGGTTACTTGATTTTTGAAATCAACACACAACACACTCATCACTTTTCTCTCCCTCACTCTCGGCATTGTGCCATTTTTCCTCTCAAAATTCTTGGCTTGGCCGAGACATTTACAAGAATAAGGAAACAATTTGTTACAATTTTTTCCAAGTGCTAGTACACTAAAGAGATCATTCAAAGGTGATAGGGAAATCAACCCTTGGGCTTGGAATCAACACACAAAGCTTGGAGCTTGGAGATCTAATACAAGGGGCTTGGTCGAATCACACAAGGAGCAGAATTTTTGTGTTCAACGCATCCACTTAGCCGATCAAAATGAGTATTTACCGCTACTTTACTTTGATGTATTCACACATTTCATTGCTTAATTTGATCTTGGTTTGACCTAGAAAATCCAACAATGGTATAAGAGCGGTTATTGAGCATGAAATTAAATTTAGGGTTCATTAACTTTAATTTGGGTATTTTTGATTTGAGCATGTTTTATGCAAATTGTTTGTTTGAGCATGCTTATAATATGTTAACTTTGAGTTGTGCATGATCAATTTGAAGAAAAATTAATTGGATTAATTTTCCCCAAATTGAGGCATGGCAGAAAGTTATGAGTACCCTAGCTCATGGTGATTTTGATTTTTAGACCATTGGATGTGTTTAAAATACATGGTTATATTGATTTGCGATTTAATTGGATTGAAATCAAAATTATGAAATTCTATGATTGCCGTGAGCATATAAGAGCATGTTGGGATTGATTTTGCTTCAATTTATGTTGGACATAAGTTGATTATTTAAAGCATGATTAATTAGTGTAATTGGTATTTTGGAAATGTTAATTTGACTAATTAATTATAGCTAATACACATTAATTAATTAAATTGAGAAATTTGGAATTTTAGAATTTAATTAGTTGGGCTAAATTTTGAATTGGGCTAATAAGTTGTATTTGGACTTAATGGGCTTGGTTGGGCCAAGTTTGGTTTAGGTTAATTGGTTTGATCCAATTGGGCCTAAAACCATTTCCATAAAGTCCAAATATAATATAATGGGCCTTTAAAATTTTAATAATGGGCCTAAATTGATTTTTGGCAAAGGGTGATTCCTTATTGGGCTTTGGTTGCCAAAGTCCATGCCTTATAAATTAATTGAAAGCCTATTGAACTTTAATTAAATTGACATTGGATGTTAATTGGGCTTTGAGACCCGTTAAGATTAGATTTAGAATTTAAGTCGCAAAGGCTCATTAATAAAGTGTAATTATTTAATTTGGAATTAAATAAAGAATTAGTATTGAATACAAATTAAATTGGATTTAATGTTGTAGTTTGATATAATTCAAGAATTCGTACTTTGAGTACTTATTATTAAACGAGTTGGACTCGCGCAAATCAAATCGTTGTTTGAACATTGGATGGTCATTAATTAAAGATTAATTAATTGGATTAGATTGATTGATAACATGCTTTGTGTGAAGACATGGATGTGATGTATGAATAATGTATATCGGATGGATATTAGATGGGTGAGGGCAATTTTGGAAATTGTTGTAATAAATTTAGAATTTATTAAATTGGACCCGCGTGTCCAGCCTATTACCTCTTGATTCTTTTTATTTCTCTTCTCACATATTCCCTCAATGTAAATGAGGTTTCTTTAGAAGTGTTATGTAATTGGGTAGAAGTAAGATTTGTGCTACCGGGAGAGAGGAAATGGAGAGATTTGTTCTAGGAACAAAATGTTTTAAATATCCATCCGCATATTATATTATTTATTATTTATTTGCGCTCTTATTATGCTTTAGAATGCATGCTTAAGGTGTATCATGAGACCTAATCAAAGATAATTAATTGGTTGCCAATTACGCGAAAAACCCTCAATAAATATTAAGCGTTTTTCTTTCCATTGAATGATTCATTCTCCAGATCCAAGATTGGCACTGGTTTGTTGGCCAAAGTCAAGACCTTTGTCCATCGCGGATGTGTTTGAATTATGAAGGCTTTGTTCCATATCGCATGTCTTGTCCAAGTTGTGATTTGTTGGCCAAAGTCAAGATCACTTCTTATCCATCGACATCGATTATGAAGCTTTCCAAGGTCAATGGGTCCCGCTTAACTGGAATCATTAAGTTTGTTGTGCCAAAGCCAAGGCTTAGTTGATTCAGAGGAAAAAGGTTAGGGAATATATCGGATATATTGGCATATATTAGATATATGTTTCGGACTTGGATGTCCACCTACTGGATCTAGGAATTGGACGAGATCCAATTGATCTTAGAGATCTACCTGGTTAAATATCATACAACTTGTTGGCCAAAGTCAAGGTTGTGTGTTATTTAACGGGATCCTAACCCACTAGGAAACTAGGTTTCCCGAGTATTCAACAGAGGGTTAGAGGCTCGCCGAAAAATAGTGGGAGGCAAGTATTAAATTTGCTATTTCGTTTAGATGCTTGCCAATACGCGCTCGTTTCAATTTTTCGTCATTAATTTAAATATATATTAGTTGGACTAATATTTAATCGTTGTTTTAATTAAACAGTTGGACTGTATTCAAACTACTTCAAATTATAGTTGATTATATAATTGGATTATAGTAATCAATATATTTGAATTTAACCAATCAAATTATAGTTGATTATATAGTTAGACTATAGTAATCATTATATTTAATTGTAACCGAAATCGTTGATTGGATAGTTGGACTATTGGAATCAAGATAACTGAAAGATTAACATTTAAAACATAATCCTAGGAGAAAATATTTTTAAACGGTTTTAATTTTCAAATTGGGAATAATAACTCAGGATAGTCCTGGGAACTAAGAGTTACTCTATTTGATAGAGCAGCCTCTTGGGCCTAAGCCCGGAGTTGAGCAAATAGTGGAGCATAAGTTTTGGATGACTCATGGTGATGATAAATTTAGTGCTCAATCCTTTAAGCTTACCGCAATGACTCTTTAATTCCGTCGTCAGAATTAAGGATTAGATCCTTATACCATGATGTTGAAATTAAAGGATCTTCATAGATCTATTCTTAGATCTGAGAAGTACTAATTTCAATAGAAGCTCTTTCGCTCGTGTATGTCAGAGGGTACATCTGTCGAGCACTAGGTGTCGTAGATGATTGCTGACATCGATCAGCTAGGTTAGCTGGGCATTACCTACGTGGCCGAGACTACCAAAGATTTGATCTTATAGTCTCTACCCGAAAGCTGGGGTAGGTTCATTATGAACCGAATGTAAACTCTTGGAGAGTTGATGGCTATGCTCTAGGAGGCAGAGCCAGAGCTTCTAAAATGGGCAAATGCAAAATGATTACAGTCTTCTGGGAAGACAAATGACATATCCCAAAATGTCTACCTAAACTGTCGCAAACGGGGTCACTGGATGCGTGACTGCCGTATGGACAAGGCATACATGAAGGAAATGAAGCGGGGCAAGGCTCCGGCTTCAAGTATGTCTGTCATAAACATGTTCACTATTAGTTTCAAAATTGGATTTTGATACTATATGTGGTACATAGATATGTACTGATGTGCGGATCTGCTGATAAGCAGGAGACTGGCTTCAGTTGAGATCAACCTGCGAGTCGGAAACAGGACAACAATCGCTATTTTAAACATAGAATCCTAAGTTTAGGAACCACCATTTGGGCATGTACTTCAATTAGGAAACGGTTATAATGTAACTAGTTTTACTAGAAATATTATCTCTATATCTAAGTTTAACCCGTTGCGGGTATACCTTTATATTCTAGAACACTAAGTGTTTTATTTTATAAAGATGATATTGAGATAAACACATTAGATGTGAATAACAGTATTTATATTTTGAATATAAATGAATCTCATACATATGACATGACAAACAAATAGCTCAAACTGAATTAATCAGATGAGACTTATTTGTGGCATTGTTGTCTGAGACATATTAAACAAGACTCATATATCCACACTTTTCAAGAGTGGGTACTAGGACAGATTTGATTATAATCAAATGAAGTCTACGAATCTAGTTTATTAGGCAAAGTGCCTAAAACACCTTTTACTTGGTAAAAGTATAAGTGCCACCGATCTGTTAGCCCTCGTTCATAGTGACATAAGTGGGCCCATGTCTAGCTAGGCTAGAAGTGGATATAAACACTTCGTAACCTTTATGGATGTGGCATCGCGTTATGGTTATGTGTTTCTTTTGAAACACGAATCAGAAACTTTTGATAAATTCAAAGAGTTTCGACACGAAGTATAAAAACAGACCGGCAAGAGTATTAAAACATCATGATTGGACCGTGATGAAAATACTTAAGTAATAAGTTTCTCAATTACCTGAAAGAGTATAGTATTCTTTCACAAAGGACTTCTCTCGGAACACCTAAATTTGACAGTGTGTCCAAACGAAGAAACAAATTTTGTTGGACATGATAAGGTTAATTATGAGTCACTCTGAGCTACCATTTTCCTTCTAGGGATACGCATTAAACAGTGAAATAATTATTTTGAATAAGGTTCCATGAAAATATGTTAGACAGACTTCATATTAGATATGAACAGGAAAGAAATCGGGTTTCTCATTCCTGAAGATTTGGGAATGCTAGGCATATGTTTGGATGATACCAAACTAAAACCCAAATCGGATAATTGCCTAATTTGTAGGTTATCCTAGGGAAACAAAAGTATAGTACTTATACAACTCACAAGAGAACAATTTAATTGTTGCTCTCCATGCGGTTTTCGAGGAATACCTATATGCAGTGGTAAGTGGGAGGAAAGTAAAACTCGATGAAAATCGGAGTAATACTGTTCCAGGCACCGATTCCTTAACGGAACATAAATAGTTCATCAGGGATGAAACTGTACCACAATCTTCAACTACACAAGAACCGCACAAGTCAGAGATAGTCAGAAAACAACCTTGGAGGTATGGGTTTCTGATCTCACCTCATAAAGATGTCAATCTTATTGAGGAACACGAACTGGCTACGTATGAGGAAGTGATACAAGGTATCGACTCCCAATTATGGCAAAGTGCCATGATGTCCGAAATGGATTCCATGTATACCAACCAAGTTTGGACACTGGTTGTTGTACCGGAAGGCATTGTGCCTATTGGTACTAGATGAGTCTTCAAGGAAGACATACATGGATGGCAACATTGTTGGAGTTTCTAGGTCCATAGGATCGAATAACAAACATGAAACAAATGCGAATACAAATTGAGAAATTCACGGAATACTCACATCGATCGGTTGAGCGATGGGAAGGCAATAAAAACTCAAAATCTGCTCACTGTGAAGCTCACGGCAGTGCAGTTCACAGCTCACTGTTTTCGCCCTTCATCTTCAAGAATCCAAGCTCCAAGCTCCGTCGTACGATTCCCGGCTTATGGGTGGACTTCCATATCACCTTCGCATGTCTACGTAGTGTGCTAGCACTCTTGATTTTGCCACAAAATCATGACCTTTGGCTTCCCACTGCTCACGGTTTCAAGCAAAACCAGTGAGGAAAATCTCAGCCCCTTGGGCGTGAATGAAGGAAGAAGAGAGGAGGAGAGAGAGAGATAAAATGTGTTATTAATTTTGGTATTTGATTTCTCAAACCTATACCAAACTTTTGGCTCCAAAATAGCATTAAATGCTAGCCAACCACACACATCAACTTGCCATCAATCCATCACTCAGTGAATAGTGATTGGCGTCAATCACTCAAAGTGAAAGACATCTATCACTTAATTGACGACTGATGTGACGCTAGAAGAGACTAGCGATTTGACGCTTGATT
The DNA here is from genome assembly GCA_019454045.1 of Zanthoxylum bungeanum. Lineage (NCBI taxonomy): Eukaryota > Viridiplantae > Streptophyta > Magnoliopsida > Sapindales > Rutaceae > Zanthoxylum > Zanthoxylum bungeanum. The sequence continues at coordinate 40,301 of SKCR01042360.1, forward strand.
TGACGTGCCGCACTTGAATTCGAAATACGAATGCGCTCGCAATAATCTCGGGGTCGAGTTTGTTAATTCCAAATTAACAAATTTTCCGTTGCGTCGTAATTAAATGATTACGCCTAGCGAAATCACTATACACGTTGCTAACGAATTAATTCTAAATTAATTCGTTCGCCCGAATTAAAATCTAATTTTAATTCCGCGTCGAAATCCAATTTCGTTTAATATATCGAATATATTAATTTATCGATTAATTCCAAATTAATCGTTCTCTCTCTTTAAATGATATTTTATCCCAGATAAAATATCTCCGCTATTAATCCCAGATTAATTTTCTCTCTCTCTTCGAATTAATCCCAGATTAAATAAAAGGTGCGAGTCATACGTCATCGGTGAATCTTTGGGAAGCGACCCATGAGATCTTCGGTTATGTTGGCAGTAAATACGGTCGTCGGACTATCCGAACACGTAAGTACCAAGTACTACGTTTATACCGATTTACAAGACAAGGTTGGCCTCTAGCAAAGCGCCATGCCTTCCCAATTCTCCGGAAATATCCTTACAGGAATAAGGATCTATATCAAGCGTAGTATACCGTAGTATTGCGTATTTCTGTCCAGTATCTGATCATCACATGCAAGGCCTGGGGCTGGTACAGTGTCTGCCTCGTACGATGCATATGTTGGATAACTAGCAACTAGTCTCTTTAAAATCGGATAATCATGACCAAGTCATATTATCCCGATGGTTGCAACCTTTATAGAGAACCAGTTTTGTATCCCTGCGTGATCATCAACTCCATATGACTGGAGTGACACTTCCATCTTGACATCACACCCAACACACTACGATTCTCGATATACCCAGAATTGGCGTACACAGAAACCGGTTAAAGCCCTGGACGACCTCAACCAAAGTATATTGATTGTCGTATGCATTAGCGGTGCAAGTCTCAGGTTAAGACCAAATACACCTACCCTGATTTCGGACTTCCATAGACACATAGTCATACTACCACTGGAATTCCGAGGGGTCTATCCCAAGCGAAGCTGTTTCTCGTACCATCGGTGAAACACAACCTCATATTACACTTGCATGAGTATCCTATACCCAAATATACGAGAACTATGACGTTGTACCCTCACAACGCACACAAGTGTAATACTAGTCTTTTACTCATTTATCGATGTCCAATCTCGACAATGCTCTGACTAGGGATATTTAATGATTTATCCTTCGTGGTCTGATACTGTCTCATATCATTCTCAGTCCAGGAACAAATCATAGGGACCTCTCATCATTTATATATCGAGGTGATCTAATCACAAATGATAAGAGTGCAAACTCCTTTGTCACATAGTTAATTTGTACAACAATACCGTGATCTGTACAAATTGTGACACTATGGGTCATAATTGTCCAACAATCTCCCACTTGGCCTATAGCCAGTCACTCGAGTGTCTAACACCCGAACTATGTACGGTTTGGCTCAATTGCTGAGAAAAGACTTTCATCAGCAGATTTTCATGATTATCGTCTGATGCGATTTATTCGATCATCACATCGCCACGATGTATGATCCGAACGAATCAGATGATTATAGAAGCATTTATCTGGATCGTTGATGAGACCATAAATTCTTTAGCACGTGCTGCAGCCTAGCTCAGCTGCTAAAAGAACTATGTCTAATCTAATTAGATATTAATCGACCCCAGAAGGCTTCTATTGCTGCCTCAGCGGTAGTAATAACCTGCATATGTTGTTTATTTGGTAACAATATCTTGCATAGAAGATTTCCAGCTCACTGTACCATTATTCAAACTGTATAGTACCGTTTGCGACTTACAATCGTCTTTATCGGTTAGGAAACTTGCAGTGGTGATCCCAGTCACTTCAAGTTCTCATTCTCCAGAGATTAAGACAGCATCCTTAGTTCTCTAAGATACTAAGTATGTTCTTAATTTCAATCCAGTGACTATCACTTGGATTGGCCTGTTTGTGAATCATATGCTCAAAGCGTATGAGACACTAGGTAGCGTACTTTTTCAATGTACGATTTCTCGGAGAGTTCCTCGAAAGCCAAGCTTTCGCCGATTGTTTATGGGAATATCATTTCCAAGAAATGATGTATTATCATTATTTTTTAGGACATTCACTGTCAGTGCGCTCCAACTAACCCTCTTCTACACAAGAATCATTCTCGTTTTGAATTAAATCATAAACCATTATGATTACATCAAAACGGTAATTCCAAGAACATATTCTTGCTTCAATCCAAACATGGATCGAATAACCCGCAAACCTTGTTTGCTTGTTATGGTACGACAAAACCGCCAGAATGTTATAAACATCCTCCATAAGGTTTCCTTTTCAGGAAAGCGATTTTCCCGTTAAGCTGACATATTTCATAAATGAAACATGCAGCATTAGCAAGCATTATCCAAATGGATTTACCATGGCAACAGTTAAAAGGTTGAATCGAAATCAACATAATGTTGATAACAATACCTTTCCGCTACAAGCCTAGCTTAGTACGTTGGTATGTTGCCATCCATGTACGTCTTCCTTGAAGACTTATAAGTACCAATAGGAACAATGCCTTGTGGTACATCAACTAGTTCTAAACATGTTGATATACATGGAATCCATTTCGGATCATATGGCACTTTGCCATAATAGGGAGTCGATACCTTGTATCACTTCCTCATTCGTAGTCAGTTGGTATACCTCAATAAGATAGACATCTTTATGAGGTGAGATCAGAAACCCATACCCCAGGTTATTTTCTAACTCTCTCCGACATACGCGGTTCTTGTGTATACGAAGATTACTAGTATAGTTTCATCATTGATGAACTATATATATGTTCCATTAAGGAATGGATGCCATGAATAGTATTACTCCGATTTTCATCGAGTTTTACTATCCTCTCACTTACCACTGCATATCGGTATTCCTCTTAGAAAAACCACATGGTGAGCAACAATCTAATTGTTCTCTTGTGAGTTGTATAAGTACAATACTTGGTATCCCTAGGATAACCTACAATTGGCACTTATCCAATTTGGGTTTTAGTTTGGTATCATCCAAACATATGCCTAGCATTCCCAAATATCAGGAATGTGAAACTCGGTTTCTTCCCCGTTCATATCTTATATGATATCTGTCAAACAGATTTTAATGGAACCTTATTCAAAATAAGTTCTTGCACTGTTTAAAGCTTATCCGTTGAAGGAAATTGTAGCTCAGAGCGACTCATGATTAACCTTATCATGTCCAACAAAATTCGGTTACTCAGTTCGGACACACCGTCACTTTGACATGTTCCGGGAGGAGTCCTCATTTGAAAAAATACTTTACTCTTTCAAGTATTTAAGAAACTTGTTGCTTAAGTATCTTCCATTACGGTCTTACCGTGACGGTATAATACTATAGCCGATCTGTTTGTCTATTTCATGTCGAAACTTTAAAAGTTTCCGATTTGTGTTCTTCAAAAGAAACACATAACCATAACGCGATGCCACATCCGTAAAGGTCACAAAATATTCATATCCACCTCTAGCCACCTAGACATGGGCCCACTTGCTTCACTATGAACTAGGGCTAACAGGTCGGTGGCATTTACACTTTTACCAAGTAAATAGTGTTTTAGGCACTTTGCCTAATAAACTAGATTCGTAGACTTTATTTGATTGGAATCAAATCAGTCCAGGTACCCGTTCTTCAAAAGTGCGGATATACGATTCTTGTTTAATTGTGTCCCAGACTACAATGCCACAATTAGTTTCACCTGATCAAATCAGTTTGAGCTATTTGTTTGTCATGTTATACATTTGAGATTTATTTATATTCAAAATATAAATTCTGTTATTCACATCTAATGTGTTTATCTCAATATTATCTTTATATAATGAAACACTTTAGTGTTCTAGAATATAAAGGTTCACCCGCAGCTGGTTAAACACTGATATAGAGATAATGTATCTAGTCAAACTAGTTACATTATAACAGTTTCCTAATCCTGCTCATAGCAGATTCGTAACATCAGTATATATTTATGTACTACACTAAGTATTTAAAATCCAATTTCAATACTAGTAATGAACATAATCTTGACAAACATATTTGAAGTCAAAGCCTTGCTCGTCTTCAATTCCTTCATGTCTGCTTTGTCCAAACGGCAGTCACGTTTCCACTATCCCGTTTGCCACAATTAGGCAGACATTTTGGGATATGTCCTTTATCTTCCCAGAAGATTATAATGATTTTGCCTTTGCCCTTTTTCCACATTCCAGTATCCTTTGGCCAAGCCTCGGGTTTCTAGAATATCGAAGTAAGGTGCGCCTTGCGCTACTTGCCTATTGCAATCTTTGACTTTGTATCATTGAGAATACTCATGAACTCCCCAAAAGTTATTAATTGCAATTTAGTACTTCTAAAATCTAAGCATAGATTTATGAAGATCCTTCGATTTCTTTATCATACTTTAAAGATCTAATCCTTAGTTCTGATTCAGAAATTAAGGAGTCTACTACGGTAAGTATAATGGATTAAGCACTAAAGTTATCATCACATTAATCTTCCAAAGATTATGCTCTACTATTTGCTTAACTCCAGGCTTTAGGCATAATATGTTATTTTATCAAATAAAGTAACTTATTATTTTTCTAGGACCATCCTGAAATTTATTCCCAATTTTGAAAATTAAAGCATTTAATTACATTTTCCCTAGGATTATGAATTAAACGTCAATCTTTCAATTTATATCTTGATTCTAATAGTCGAACTATTTAATCAACGGTTTTGGTACTATTTATTATAATGATTACAATAGTCCAACTATTTAATCAACTATAATTTAATAGACTAAAATCAATTATATTGATTACTATAATCCAATTATAAAATGAACTATAAATGAATAGCTTGAATATAGTCCAACTACTTATTAAAACAACATTTTAAATATTAGTCCAACTAACATTTAATTATTTGACGACGAATGATATTTGTTTGAGCGCTTATGGTGAGTAATTGAACGAATATTGCAAATTCAATTCTTGCCTCCCACTATTTTTCGGTGAGCCTCTAACCCTCTGTCGAGTACTCGGGAAACAGTGTTTCCTAATGGGCTAGGATCCCGTTAAATATCACACAATCTTGACTTTGGCCAACAAATTGTATGATAATTAACTAGGTAGATCTCTAAGATCGATTGGATCCAATCCAATTCCTTGATCCGGTAGGGGGACTTCCAAGTCCGAAACACATATCTTATATATGCCAATACATCCAATGTATTGCCTAACCTTTTTCCTCTGAATCAACTAAGCCTTGGCTTTGGCACAACAAACTTAGTGATCCCAGTCAAGCGCGACCCATTGACCATGGAAAGCTTCGTAATCAATGTCGATGGACAAGAAGTGGTCTTGACTTTGGCCAACAAACCACAACTTGGACAAGACACTGACATGTAACAAAGCTTTCGTGATTCAAACACATCTTCGACAGACAAAAGCCTTGAATTTGGCCAACAAACCAATGCTGTCTTAGATCTTGAGTGAGAATCACTCAATGGAAGGAAAGACGCTTAATATTTGCGAGGGTTTTTCGCGTGCAAATTGGCAACCAATTTATTATCTTTGTTAAGGTCTCATCATCATACACCCTTAAACATGCATTCTAAACACATAATAAAGCGCATATGAAAAAATAATAATGATATGCGGATGGATACTTTACACATTGATCCTAGATCAAATCTCTCGCTTTCTCTCTCCCGCTAGCACATGTATTACTTCTACCCATTACACTATACTTCTAAAGAAACCTCATTTACATTGAGGGGAATAGGTGAGAAGAGAATACAAAGAATATGAGTTGATAAGGCTGGACACGCAGGTCCAATTAATAAATGAAATTTATTACACAATTTCTAAAATTGTCCCACCCATCTAATATCCATCCGATATACATTATTCATGCATCGCAACCATGTATTCATACAAGCATGTTATCAATCAATCTAATTAAATTAATTAATCTGATAATTAGTGATCATCCAATGTTCAAACAACGATTTGATTTTGCTCTCGAGTCAAACTCGTTTTTGCGAATAAGTACTTAAAGTACGAATTCTCGAATTAAATTAAACTACAACATTAAATCCAATTTAATATGTATTTAATTCTAATTCACTATTTAATTACAAATTAAATATTACACTTTATTAAGGAACTTTTACGACTTAAATTCCAAATTTAATCGCAACGGGTCTCAAAGCCCGATTAACGTCCAACGTCAATTTAATAAAAGTCCAATGGGCTTTTCATTAATTCCTTAAGCGTGGACTTTTGGTCAACTCGGGTCAAACCGAATAACCAAAATCCAATCCGGGAGTTACCCCATAAGCCTAGAAATCAATATTGGCCCATTAGGCCCAATTAAACTTTAAAGGTCCATTTGTCGCATTTGGCCTTTATGGATGCGGTTTTGGGCCCAATTGGATCCAATCCAATTTGCCTTGACCCAACTTTGTACAACAAAGCCCAATAAGCTCAATTACAACATTAAAGGCCCAAATCCAATTTTAAGCCCATTTAATCAAACACAAAAATTCCAAATTTAATGTTTAATTAAACTAAAGTGTATTAACATAATTAATCACCCAAATCAATATTTCCAAAACACCAAATTAGTACTAATTAATCATGCCAACAACATTAAAACATGTCCAACATATTTTAACAAAAATCAAATGATTTCCCGATCATGCCAATTAATTCCACAATCGACATTAAATCATCATCCCGAATGATTTCCAACACATCCAATGATTCAAAAAATCAAAAAATCACCAAGACAACATAAAGCATAACTCTCGGCCAAGCTCAAGAAATTTGGGAAATTTGTTCCAAACAAGATTTCTTCAAATCGATCAAATCAATCCTCAATAAAAACATATTTAAACATACTTATTCATCCAATTTCATTAAACATGCTCAAACACATTTTTACCCAAATTTTAACCTTATGTCATATTTCATGCTTTTACTCGCTCTGATACCATTGTTGGAGTTTCTAGGTCCATAGGATCGAATAACAAACATGAAACAAGTGAGAATACAAATCGAGAAAGTCACGGAATACTCACATCGATCGGTTGAGCGACGCGGAAGGCAACAAAAACTCAAAATCTGCTCACTGTGAAGCTCACGGCAGTACAGTTCACAGCTCACTGTTTTCGCCCTTCATCTTCAAGAATCCAAGCTCCAAGCTCCGTCGTACGATTCCCGGCTTATGGGTGGACTTCCCTATCACCTTCGCATGTCTACGTAGTGTGCTAGCACTCTTGATTTTGCCACAAAATCATGACCTTTGGCTTCCCACTGCTCACGATTTCAAGCAAAACCAGTGAGGAAAATATCAGCCCCTTGGGCGTGAATGGAGGAAGAAAAGAGGAGGAGAGAGAGAGATAAAATGTGTTATTAATTTTGTATTTGATTTCTCAAACCTATACCAAACTTTTGGCTCCAAAATAACATTAAATGCTAGCCAACCACACACATCAACTTGCCATCAATCCATCACTCAGTGAATAGTGACTGGCGTCAATTACTCAAAGTGAAAGACATCCATCACTTAATTGACGACTGATGTGACGCTAAAAGCAACTAGCGATTTGACGTGCCGCACTTGAATTCGAAATACGAATGCGCTCGCAAATAATCTCGGGGTCGAGTTTGTTAATTCCAAATTAACAAATTTTCCGTTGCGTCGTAATTAAATGATTACGCCTAGCGAAATCACTATACACGTTGCTAACGAATTAATTCTAAATTAATTCGTTCGCCCGAATTAAAATCTAATTTTAATTCCGCGTCGAAATCCAATTTCGTTTAATATATCGAATATATTAATTTATCGATTAATTCCAAATTAATCGTTCTCTCTCTTTAAATGATATTTTATCCCAGATAAAATATCTCCGCTATTAATCCCAGATTAATTTTCTCTCTCTCTTCGAATTAATCCCAGATTAAATAAAAGGTGCGAGTCATACGTCATCGGTGAATCTTTGGGAAGCAACCCATGAGATCTTCGGTTATGTTGGCAGTAAATACGGTCGTCGGACTATCCGAACACGTAAGTACCAAGTACTACGTTTATACCGATTTACAAGACAAGGTTGGCCTCTAGCAAAGCGCCATGCCTTCCCAATTCTCCGGAAATATCCTTACAGGAATAAGGATCTATATCAAGCGTAGTATACCGTAGTATTGCGTATTTCTGTCCAGTATCTGATCATCACATGCAAGGCCTGGGGCTGGTACAGTGTCTGCCTCGTACGATGCATATGTTGGATAACTAGCAACTAGTCTCTTTAAAATCGGATAATCATGACCAAGTCATATTATCCCGATGGTTGCAACCTTTATAGAGAACCAGTTTTGTATCCCTGCGTGATCATCAACTCCATATGACTGGAGTGACACTTCCATCTTGACATCACACCCAACACACTACGATTCTCGATATACCCAGAATTGGCGTACACAGAAACCGGTTAAAGCCCTGGACGACCTCAACCAAAGTATATTGATTGTCGTATGCATTAGCGGTGCAAGTCTCAGGTTAATACCAAATACACCTACCCTGATTTCAGACTTCCATAGACACGTAGTCATACTACCACTGGAATTCCGAGGGGTCTATCCCGAGCGAAGCTGTTTCTCGTACCATCGGTGAAACACAACCTCATATTACACTTGCATGAGTATCCTATACCCAAATATACGAGAACTATGCCGTTGTACCCTCACAACGCACACAAGTGTAATACTAGTCTTTTACTCATTTATCGATGTCCAATCTCGACAATGCTCTGACTAGGGATATTTAATGATTTATCCTTCGTGGACTGATACTGTCTCATATCATTCTCAGTCCAGGAACAAATCATAGGGACCTCTCATCATTTATATATCGAGGTGATCTAATCACAAATGATAAGAGTGCAATCTCCTTTGTCACATAGTTAATTTGTACAACAACACCGTGATCTGTACAAATAGTGAGGCTATGGGTCATAATTGTCCAACAAACATACCAAAGTACAAAGCTAGGCTTGTAGCGAAAAGGTATCGTTATCAACATTATGTCGATTACGACGAAACCTTTTATCCGTTGCCATGGTTAAATCCATTTGGATAATGATTGCTAATGCTGCATGTTTCATTTATGAAATATGGCAGCTGAACGTCAAAACCGCTTTCCTTAAATGGAAACCTTTTGGAGGATGTTTACAACATCCTGACGGTTTTTTTCGTACTAAAACATGCAAACAAGGTTTGCAAGTTAAATCTTTCCATTTATGGATTGAAGTAAGCATTGCGTTCTTGGAACTATCATTTTGATGTAATCATAATGGTATATGATTTAATTCAAAACGAAAATAATTCTTGTGTATATAGGAGGTTAGTGGGAGCACACTGACAGTGATTGTCCCAAATAATGATGATATATCATATGTACGCGACCCGGTGTCTCATATAATTTGAGCATATGGAGTCACAATCAGGCCAATCCAAGTGATAGTCACTGGATTGGTGTTAAGATTATCCTTAAGTATCTTAGATGAACTAATGATGCTTTCTTAAGCTATGGAGAATGAGAACTTGAAGTGACTGGGTTCACTACTGCAAGTTTCCAAACCGACAAAAACGACTATAAGTCGAATAAGGGTACTATATAGTTTGAATAACGAAACAGTGAGCTGGAAATCTTCCAAACAAGATACTGTTGCCGAATAAACAACACAAGTAGAATATTACTGCAGCTGAGGCAGCAATTTAAGCGATTTGGATCTATTATAATCCTAATTGGATTAGGAGTAGTTATGTTAGCAGCTGAGCTAGGCTACAACACAGGCTAAAAAATTAATGGTCTCATCAGCGATCCAAGTATGCACTTCAACTATTCATCCGATTCATTGGGATCATACATCGTGGCGATGTGATGATCGAATAAATCGCATCTGATGATAACATTGCAAATCCGCTGACAAAATCTTTTTCTCAGCAGAAATTTGAGCGACCCGTACATAGTTCAGGTGTAGGACACTTGAGTGATTGGCTATAGGCCAAGTGGAAGATTGTTGGACAATTATGACCCATAGCATCACTATTTGTACAGAACATGGTGTTGTTGTACAAATTAACTATGTGACAAAGGAAATTACTCTTTTATCATTTAATTTGATTACTTGGATGTATAAATGATAAAAGTCCATATGATTAGTTCCGGATTAATAAGATATGAGACAATATTAATCACTAAGGATTAATCATTAAAATATCCATAGTTGTAGTATTATTGAGATTGGACATCGATAATGCGGAATAGACTAGTATTGCACTTGTGCGCGTTGTGGGAGCATAACGACATAGTTCTCATATATTTAAGTATTGGATACTTATACAAGTGTGATAGGAGGTTGTGTTTACCGATGGTATGGAAAACAAGCTTCGCTCTAGATAGACCCCTCTGAATTCCATTGGTAGTATGACTATGTGTCTATGGAAGTCCGAATCAGGGTAGGTATATTTGGTCTTAACCAGAGACATACATCGCTAATACTTGTGACAATCAATATACTTTGGTTTTGGTCATCCAGGGCTTTAGCAGGTTCTGTGTACACCTCTTCTGGTATATTGAGAATCATAGTGTATTGGGTGTGATGTCAAGATGGAAGTATCACTTCAGTCATATGAAGATGATGGTCACATAGGATAAGGAACTTGTACTCTTATATGCTGCAGCTATCGGGATAATATGACTAGGTCATGTTTATCCGATTATAGAGACTAGTTACCAGAGATCCGATATATGCTTCGTACAGGGCATACACAATTCCAGCCCCAGGCCTTGCATGTGACATCCGATACTGGATCGCAATACGCAATACTATGTATACTACGCCTGATATAGATTATATATTCCATTAAGAATATTTCTGGAGAATTGGGTAGGCATGATTCTTTGTTAGTACCAACCATGTCTTGTAAATCGGTAAAAATGTAGTACTAGGTACGTACGTGTTCGGATAGTCGACGACCGGATTTACTGCCAACATATCTAGGGATCTCATGGGTCGCTTCCCGAAGATTCACCGATTACGTATGACTCAGACATAATTAATCTGGGATTAATTATAAGTGAGAGAAAATTAATCTAGGATTAATTACGAAGATATTTTATCTGGATAAAATACTATTTAAAGAGAGAGAACGATTAATTTGGAATTAATCGATAAAATAATATATTCGATATATTAACGAAATTAGATTTCGACGCGAAATTAAAATTAGATTTTAATTCGGGCGAACGAGTTAATTTAGAATTAATTCGCTAACACATGATAGTAATTTTGCTAGGCATAATTATTTAATTAAATTTGATTTAATTACGTCGCAACGAAAAATTCGTTAATTTGGAATTTGCGAACCCGAGCCCGGGATGTGTTGCGGGCCCATCGAATTTTGAATCAAGTGGGGCCCACACAAGTCACATCACCTAGTCCATCTCATCTACTTTTGGTTGATGGAAGTGGTTGGGTTGTTGAAAACTTGTTAAACACCAAGCTTAATTCATTGATGTGTGAAAGACCTTTTACCAATTTTTGAAATTTGTATTAGGTTACTTGATTTTTGAAATCAACACACAACACACTCATCTCTCTTCTCTCCCTCACTCTCGGCATTGTGCTATTTTTCCTCTAAAAATTCTTGGCTTGGCCGAGACATTTACAAGAATAAGGAAACAATTTGTTGCAAATTTTTCCAAGTGCTAGTACACTAAAGAGATCATTCAAAGGTGATAGGGAAACCAACCCTTGGGCTTGGAAATCAACACACAAAGCTTGGAGCTTGAAGATCAAATACAAGGGTTTGGCCGAATCACACAAGGAGCAGAATTTTTGTGTTCAACGCATCCACTTAGCCGATCAAAATGAGTATTTTCCGCTACTTTACTTTGATGTATTCGCACATTTCATTGCTTAATTTGATCTTGGTTTGACCTAGAAAACCAACAATATTGTTATAGGTAATGCCTTTCGGCTTGAAGAATGTTGGGGCTACGTTCTAGAGGTTGGTGAACAAGGTTTTCAAGCCCCTCATCGACAGGACCATGCAGGTGTACGTTGATGATATGATAACAATGACCAAGCCTGGATCCTGAGGAACTTGGTCGACCTCACGAGGACCTTCGAGTTATTAAGGAAGTATAACATGAGGCTTAACCCGGAGAAGTGTGCATTCGGAGTCGCATCGGGTAAATTTATGGGATACATGGTCAATGCTCGGGGTATATAGAAGCAAATCTGCAGAAGATCCGAGCCGTCTTGGAAGTGAAACCCCCCAGGACGATCAAAGAGGTGCAAAGTTTGACAGGCCAAGTAGCTGCATTAAACTAATTTATCTCCAAAGCTACCGAAAAATGTCATCCTTTCTTCAAGCTGATCAAGAAGGAAAAAAGGAAGTCAGTTGGACGGCGAAATGCGAAAAGGCGTTCCTGCAGTTGAAGCAATACTTGGCTCAACCCCTCTTTTGGCCAAGCCGATCACAGATGAGACTTTATTCATATACTTAGCTTTTTCTGAACATGCTGTGAGTTCGGTGCTAGTGCAGGAGGCCGACAAGGTCCAGAGGGCAGTGTACTATACTAGTAAGTCCTTGCTGGATGCTGAAACCAGATATCTGTCCCATGAATTGGTGGCCTTGTCCCTGATCATAGCAGCCTGGAAGTTACAGCCTTATTTCCAAGCTCATCCTATCGGGGTCTACACCGACCACCCTCTAAGATAGATCCTACACAAGCCAGAGGTATCGGGTCTGTTGGTAGAGTGGTCCATGGAACTGAGTGAGCATGACATATCCTATCTACCGAGGGCAGCAATAAAGGGACAAACTTTAGCCGATTTCGTCACCGAGTTCACGGGACCACAAATCTTGGTAGTCTCAGAGACCAAGTGGGAGTTTTCTGTAGACGGTTTGGCCTTCGCAGGCTGTGATGGGGAAGAGGTGGTATATGCCTTGATATATTCGGCTTTAAGGCAACGAATAATGAGGCCGAGTATGAGGCCATTTTGGCTGGTTTGAGGTTGTGCATGGCAGTCGTGTCCGAGATGTAACTATAAAGAACGACTCTCAACTGGCCATTCAACAGTTGAAAGGCGAGTTTCAGGCCAGAGAACCAAACATGATAGCCTATCAAGCCAAGGTGAAAAAGTTGGGTGGGGGAATGGGTAATGTACAGTTCGAGCAGATCGGCCGAGAAAGTAATCATCAAGCAGACTCTTTGGCTCGGTTGGCATCATCAATCAAGTCTAAAAAGCCTAGGACTATCCCACTGGTTTTCCTACAGGTAAAGAGTGTTGGGGAGTCTGAGGTGATGGAGGTGGATGTAGAGGGGAAAACCTCTCAGATGGATCCGATTAAGAAATACTTGGAGACTGGGGAGACACCTGAGGAAAAAAAAGGAAGCATTAAAGCTAAAGTATCAGAGTAATAAATTCTGCCAGATTAAAGGGGTCTTGTATCGGAGGGGGTACACGGTATCGCTTTTGAGGCCTTGCATCCGAGGAAGCATACTATGTGCTCAGGGAAATACATTTAGGGATTTGTGGGAGTCATGCCGGAGGTCAGTCGATTACATATAAGGCGCTAAGGCAGGGATTCTTTTGGCCGACTATGCATCAGGACAAGGTGAGGATTGCTCGAAAATGTGATGGGTGCCAAAAGAATGCAAACGTTCCCCATCAACCAGCAGAGCGGTTGACTACATTAGTAAGCCCCTGGCCATTCTCCCAATGGGGACTAGACATCATTGGCCCAATGCCAGTGAGCCGAGGTCAGGCCAAGTATGCTATTGTCGCCATTGACTATTTCACCAAATGGGTGGAGGCCGAGCCCCTGTCTACAATCACGGAGAAAAAGGCAACAGACTTCATAAGAAAGATATCATCTATAGGTTCGGGATTCCCTGGGCTATTATCACCAATAATGGGAAGCAATTTGATAACAAAGGTTTCAGGAAGCTCTGTGAAGATCTCCAGATCGCCTTGAGATTCGCTTCCCCTGCTCACCCCAAGTCTAATGGCAAGTCGAGGCAACCAACAAAACAGTCAAGGCAAACCTGAAGGCCAGGCTCGGATCTTGTAAGGGCATGTGGGTTGAAGAGTTACCAGAAGTATTGTGGGCACATCAGACAACCTACAAGGACTCCACAAGAGAAACTCCATTTTCTTTGGCCTATGGTTGTGAAGCAGTTATCCCAGCGGAGATCAGAATGACCACCGACAAAGTCCAGCATTTCGAAACCTGGCAAAATGAAGAGCTCGTCAAGAACCACCTCGATCTAATCGAAGAAAAACATGAGAGGTCGGCTATCAAAGTGGCTATCTATCAACATAGAATGGCCCGCTTCTACAATAAGAAGGTTCAGACTCGATTTTTCCTTCTTTGAGACTTGGTTTTGAGGAGAGTTACGTTGAATACCCGGAAACTCGAAGAAGGCTCACTGGGTGCCAAGTGGGAAGGGCCGTACATAGTGGTGGAGATAGTTAGACCGAGTACCTATCTTTTGGAACAGCTAGACGGTACCCGTCTCAAGAAGCCTTGGAATGCCGAGATGCTGAGGAAGTATTTCCAGTAGATCTCCTCCTTGAGCCGCAGCATGGAATGTAAAAGTGGTGGTTAAAAGTCACCAATTAGGACTGAGCCGCAGTATGGAATGTAACGCTTGGAGTAAGTAGAATCTGCACGCTACCCCTTGCAGATGAACAAGCTCATCCTAAAGAAGTTGTGGCGGTGGTTCGACCTGCCGAATCTTAAGATTCATGGCCAATATGTTCCTCTTCAAGTGGCAGGCGAACTGGCAAACCAGGGGCACTCGATGAATTTCCATAAGTGCCTCCTGCCTACTATACAGAGATTCTCCGAAAAAGGGGAAAGAGAGAAAGCCCACATGGAATCACTGGAAGACACCGAGGTAGTTCCCTTCCGGGCCCCTAATTTATTCAGAAATAATTTTAAAAGGCTCGATTTGGGGGACCCTGATAAATCAAGGTAAGACTAGAAGAGAATTATTGGACGACCAGACAAGTGTTGGACAATTATGACCCACAGCGTCACTATTTGTAAAAGACATTGTGGTTTTTTGTACAAATTGACTATGTGACAATGGAAATTGCATTTTATCATTTCGTAATTAGATTACTTTCATATATAAATGATAAAAGTCCTTATGATTAGTTCCGGATTATAAGATATGAGACAATATCAATCCAAAAAGGTTTAATCATTAAATATCCCTAGTCGTAGTATTATCGAGACTGGACATTGATAATGCAGAATAAACTAGTATTGCACTTGTGCGTCTTATGGAAGCGTAACAACATAGTTCTCATATATTTAAGTATTGGATACTTATGCAAGTATGATAGGAGGTTTGTGTTTACCGAGGGTACGGAAACAGCTTCGCTCTGGATAGACCCCGCGGAATCCCATTGTAGTATGATTTGTCTATGGGAATCCGCTTCATGGTAGGTGTATTTGGTCTCGGAATATACTCTGAAAAATTTCAGGAAACATAATCTAACCATATGGACTGACGATCCTCATATTAACCACACTGATCTTCGTGAGCACCGGTCTATACCTAACAGTCATCCAGAGGTCAGACCATAAAAGTCTCTGACATGCATGGTATCAGGCACATAGGATCACTCACAAGACTACCGTGGTGTCTCAAGTCAAAGGATCATAATAACTACTCAACTCGAAAAGACAACTATTGACAGTTTTATGGAATATCTATTAGTCATCTTTTATGAGTTTTTTCGATATTCATTCCACTAATGAATATCTGCATCTCTATACGAACTTCCGCTAAGCTCATAGTCTGTTGAGACAAACCATATGTCTATTACATATATCGACAATGCACTAGTCTTACCAATATAATGACCGACCCATGTCAATAGATCTAGACCATGAATAATTTATATTCGAGAGAATGCGTGATGTTTCTCAACACCATTTGCAACTCTTGCAACTATATCACCATATATTATAACTCCCGGGTCTTTACTAATTTCATATAAGGTTCTGAGTGAAACTCGAAATCTCTAACTCTTAGAGTAATCTAACAATTATATTTACAATATATAAATAAAAGTAAGAAATTACCATATTAAATGAATAAATAATCATGATAAATAAAATATTATATTGTATAAATAACAATTTCATACAAAAGTGAATGGTGCTTGATCACCATTTCCAACAGTTTTTACCACTGACGTTACTAGATTTAATATGAGAAAGGTTGGGGATTAAAGATCATTCCATTAATCGAGCCTGACTGATGTGCAAGGGTCAGCTATGCATGTCTGTAATTATTAGGTCTTATTTTACTTTCTTGATGTATACATGCGACCTTTATCTGTATGAGTGAAGAGGTTGTTACCTTCTTGTAGTGCAAGAGCACGTAAACCGGTTTATATAACACAGAATACCGCAACACAAATATGAAAGCATAAATAAAATCAATAAATATTCTGAAGCTATTACTGTTGAGGTTTTAGGCGAAGGGCGCGGCGGTTGCGCTGTTCGGGCGAAATCATAATTTTAAAACTTTTTAAATTACCGAATAAATTATTCAAGATCTAATATGAATAATTTATTCATATTTCAGCTAAACACATTTATTCGATATCAAATAACGACATAAATATATAAGAAACGTCGCGAAACTTTTACGAAAACGTTTTTCCGTAAAATAGCATAAAACACGTTTTTGGCCAAACCGACCATCCAATACACATGAGGGCTGCCCAGGTCAGCCCCAATAGTATTAGGGCAGTTCATGGCTGCCCGAACAGTAACAATTCACTATTGGGCTGTCGTCACCCGGTTGGCTCAAAAGTCACCCGGTAACGCCGTTTTTTTTCCCCGTTTTCCCCGTTTTCGCTTATTTCAACTCCGAAACAATTTCCAACAATTGTTCCAATCCCAAAACACATCCATACATTAAATGACATCATTTTCAGCACAAACAACCCATTTTCCCAGATCTGATTTTTCAACAAAAATTATCAATTTTTCATGCTTTAATCCAACTTTTTCAAGATTAATCCAATTAATCAAAACACCAATCAAAGTCACCACACATGAACCACCCAAGAACAATTCTAGGCATTACAAGAGTGGTCATAACACTCTAGAATGGAAATATATCATCAAATGATCAAATTGAATAATATTACAATAATATTACTCAAAACAACTTCACACATATAATATGCTTCCATTCCATCCATCTCTAAAACAAAAGCCCCAAAATTTATGGAAAAGAAGAAACCCTAGATCTCACTAGATCATCAAGAAATAAGAAACAAATTTTCTAAGCTTAGAGATTTGTAGATTACCTTTATTCCTCTCATTCCTTAGCCCTTTTTCTTGATTTTCTTCTTTCTCCACCTTGAAACATCAAGAACAATCTGAGAGCTTTTATTTCTTAAAGTTTCGGCCATGGAGGTTGGAAGGGAAAATGGAAATTTTTTACTTTAAAAATTACCAAACCGACATTTAGGGGTATTTTAGT